>JAJOZX010000332.1:67500-305000 GCA_023014485.1 Bathynomus jamesi | reverse complement strand
TCTTCACGACGGCGCACAAAAAGGTAGTGTCTCACAACATCTGCTTTTGAAGGAGTCATGGCTGCTGGGAATTCCGTAGGATATCCAAAGGCTGCATTTGAGGACTTGCTTCTAGTAGTCATAGTTTACAATTAGAAGTAAAATCAAATTATGTGTAATTTATAAGAATTCAAATTATAATTAAAGCAAATGCAAATTATTTCTATTTATCTGAAAATTTATTTCTATTTATCTGAAACATAAAAATATCAAACCTTAAACAAACAACTTATCATGTAACATATAACAACATTAAACATATGCAAATATGAATGTAAAAAAGGGAGGAGGGGCATGTGATAGGGGTAGTAGGGTAGCACATGCTTGATTTTTTAATATTTTGTTAAAATGATAAAAAAAACCTTGTCACATAGTGTACTTTTTAAGAAATTACATTTTTTCCCATTAAAATATATGCAAATATGAGGGTAAAAAAAAGGGGGGAGTATGTGCTAGGTGTAGCATGGGTAGCACATGCTTGATATTTTAATATTTTGTTAAGATGATAAATGAAACTTCTCACATAGTGTACTTTTTAAGAAATAAAAAATTACCATTTTCGACCAGGCCTAATATATATATATATATATATATATATATATTATATATATATATATTATTTATATATATATATATAATATATATATATATATATATTATATATATATATATATATGTATACATATATATATATATATATTAATTTCGAGTTATATTTGCCATTATTTTGTTATATTTCGTCCTGTGAAGATTTATGTACAAAATATTTAAAAAAAGTTTCCGTATGATTAAGTTTCGACACTTGTATAAGACCCGTTTAGAATTCCTGTTCTGATTAAAATTTATGACAGGGAAGTTCTCTAAATTTATGGAGAAGTCTTTTTGGCAAAAAATTCCGAATATATATAATATATATATATATATTATATATATATATATATATATTATATATATAATATATATATTTTTAGCTTCCTTGCATTTTTAAATATTTTAATCATTAAATGATAACAATACCGTTGTAACTTTTGAACATGAGAGAGAGAGAGAGAGGAGAGAGAGAGAGAGAGGTTGCTCCGCATACAACTTCGAAATTGATTTAACACAAAATTTGACTCAACGTAAAAAATATGTATCATGGAATTCAGAACAAAGGAGAGGTAGGAAGTCTCTTGGCCACGATTTGAGGCTAATAAACTCCTTAAACTATAGTTTATTTATTTTTCATTTTATCCGTGTTTCATTAATGTGAAAACTGCCGATACTTGGTTTCAAATTTTAAATTTCAAATGGGTTTTAATTAAAACCGACGAAAATTGGACAAGCTCCGTCAAGGTTGAAAATAAATGTATATATGCCAGTTGTTCAGAGTTTCTTTATATATATATATATATATATATATATATCAACGTAAAGAACGACGTTTGTATAGGAGAATATTCCGCGCAAGATGAGGAGGGAGAACGAAACAAATGAAAAAATGAGGTAACCACCCGGGAATCGAACCCGGGATCTTCCGATTGCCGGTCAGATATGATAACCATTACACCATGGGCCTCACTCGATCAAATTCGGTAATTCTCCTACATACGCGTAGAAACCAATGCCCCAAGGGGGCACCTCCCGCATGCCATACATTATATACATTTTAACTGCAAACACGCAGTATAATTAACGTAAAGAACGACGCTTGTATAGGAGAATATTCCTTAAAAAATATTATACAATTATTGTATATTGCATACAATATGTATAATATGTATAATATTGTATTTAATCCAATTTAATTGTATTTAACTGTATTTAATTGTATTTAAAACAAAATATTAAAAAATATTAACATCACATACTATAAGAGTAGCATTAAATGGTATCTTTGTCATCCAAAAACGAGCAATAAGGTTATTATCTGATGCTGATTTCCTTAATCACTCTAGTGCATTATTTAAAGAGCTAAACCTACTAAAGCTCAACGATATAACCAAACTGGTACATTTTATTTTTATTTACGAGTGTAAGAACAAAATCATTAATTTGCAATGGGTAAATAGATATTTTGTAACTCATCAAGAAATCCACTCATATCAGACCAGAAATAGATCAAAGCTCGTAATACCTCAATTTAGATTGTCTTCATCTCAAAAACTACCCATTTTCATTGGATTGAAACTATGGAATGACTTGCATGCCGACATAAAAAATATTGTGAATGTAAATTTGTTTAAAACCAAGTTGAAATCCCGATTAATAATGGCATACTAACAAAAATCTAGGATTAATGTCCACTAATATTGTTTAATATTGTTCATTAATATTGTTATACATGTTTTAATTATTAATAATACTTATTTACTTATTTATTTATTTATTATTATTAATTAATAACAACTAGCTGCTTATTTTTAATAAGAGCCCAGTGAAGCCTAAAGCTCAAGGGCCAAATTAAATAAATAAAATAAATAGTCGAGCTTCACAATTATTCATGTTATTGTAAATTGAAAAAATTTATTTATTTTATTATTATTAATAAAGGTTATTCTATTCTATTCTATAAAGACGTTATGAGACAAACATCACATGTGTCAGAGTTGCGAGATAATAAAATAAATGAACAGCTTTTACTACAAAAATTGAATATTTTTTCCAAAGCAAAAAAAAAAATGGAAATTTCTCTAAAACTATACGTGATAGGAAAATAATAAAACCATTTTTGTAATCACCGTTAAAAACCCTATAATGACAAAACTTTTCCTGATTGTTGAACAGTGTAATTAAAGAAGGTTAGTTCAGGCGTTTGTCATTTTATCCAGTTATATATATATATATATATATATATATATATATATATATATATATATTGAGAGAGAGAGAGAGAGAGAGAGAGAGAGAGAGAGAGAGAGAGACAGACAGACAGACAGACAGACAGGCAGACAGGCAGACAGACAGACAAAGAAATAACGACATTGTGTTTACCTTTCCAACTTGAATATCCGTTCAGACTTTAATTAGGAAGGCTTCATTAAACCGTTTTCGCGTGCGTCATTGCGAGCTGAAATTAAAAGTGAATGCAACGTCAGATAATAAAGATTTTCAGTTTGATGAATTCACGTCAATAAACGAGGAAGCAGAAATAGTGATCAGGCAAATAGCGAAGAAATTTGAAAGAATGTCTTTGAGGAGTCCGAGACGCTTGCTTAGGAATGAGTTATTTAATTTGCATAAGGATTTTAGAGACTTTGGAGGCCCAGAAGGAAGATGCAGAATGCTACATAAATATTTAATGAAAAAAATACGTTTTCCCTCTGTACAACGTTCGTAGAAGGACTGTCTTCTATTACATAGATGGAATTTCTTTATCAAGGGAATGTGTATGCGGTCCTGAGTTATCTTCATTTTGTTGGTGATGCAACTGGATGTATGCATATGTCCGTGTATATTAGATTACTCGCTACATGAAAAAGTCCCTAATAGTTACAGCGGGTAAATTTTTATTCGAGAACCATGAAACCAAGAAATTTATTATTAAAATTCATGCTCTATACAGAGTGGGAGAAAAGTCTTTAAGGATTTTATACATACAACTCTTTAGTTAACAACATTTTACAGATAAATGTTCAAATAATGAAACGAATTAAACAAAAAGTCTGTAAGAATTTTATTCATACAAATATTTTGTTAAATTGTAATTTAATCTTGAAAGAGTTCTCCATCCGCTATGATACATTTGTGGATTCTCTCTGTGAAACTCTTCATTGTTTTTCTGAACATATCGAATGGGATCCTTTTCAGTTGTTCATTTATTCTGCGTCCAAGGGAAGGGCATTCACATTTGGATAGATGAAACCAGGAGTGTAGCGTTTGTCACGCAAATAAGCTCAAAGCCAGAAATCACATAGAGTTAAATCAGATGATCTGGCTGCCCACTCGATGGGACCTCGCTGCCCAAGCCATCTTCCTTCAAAGTTCATATCCAGAATCTCACTGGCAGCTGCAGAGTAATGTGGCAGCGCTCCATCATGTTGATAAAACCAATTCCTGCCAACGTCATTAGTAAATTGTGGCAAAACTTTGTCTCTCAATACCTGGTAATAGCGTTTTCCATCCATCGTATCTCTCGATATGTCAAAGGAAAAGAGTCCTGAATAACCAGCGCGCGCCCAAATGTTAGTGTAGCCGTTTTAACGGGTTTACCAATCGTATTTTGGGAGTTTTTTCGCCCAGTAGTGAACGTTGTGTTTGTTTCCTTTACTTTGGGTCGACTTAAAAACTGGCGAGGACATTTCCTTTGTTGTTGTCTCCTGTCGTCGTTACTGGCTTTCCACTTCTTGGACGATCTTTTATCAGGCTCCCTGTTTCCAAAAGTTTGAGCTTCCAGTATCGAAGAATGGTTGCATTTGGTGGCGGTTTATTACATTTTTGTTGAAATAAATGCAAATTCTTCACAGTTAATATAAGAAATAGCCCACGATACAAGATACACTTTTTCTTCATTGCTCCTTTCTATCCTTACTGACATGGCGCTGACTGGATCTAGGGCCTAGGGCCTCCCTGTTCTAGCCTAGGGTCATTCCTGGCATTGTATAGTTGCTTTAAAAAGTATTGCATATACTGCAGCGATATCATTGGAATTTATTTATTATTAACAAATAATTATTTGTATGTATAAAATCCTTAAAGACTTTCCTTCAACCCTATAGAGAGGAGAGAGAGAGAGACACACACACACACACACACACACACACACACACACACACACACACACAAAGAAATAACGACATTGTGTTTACCCTTGCAACTTGAAGTAAAGGGGGTTTCATAATTACAGGCTAACGAAGACCCTAAAATCCACTACTGTATAGACTAGCCCACGAAAGAAGTAGACAAGTTAAAAATTGCAATGAAAAAAAAACACTAAAAAATTATACCATGCTTGCAGTTATAGGCGTGTAAAGCTTTCACATAGAAATAGTAGTCATAGTAAAGTATAAAACAGGCAAGGCTCTCTCCCTCCTCCGCCAGCCACTGCTGACAGAAAATAGTGGTGAAAGAAGATTTATAAGAACGTAGGAAAAATTATAATGAAAAGAATAGCTTCAGAGTTCATTCACACCATGCATACATTTATCTTGTCTACCCAGTTACCCATTAGATGACAGAGGAAAATAAAGGATATCACGAGTACTAAACTACTAATCTAATCTACGCCATGCATCTTTTTAATGAATTTTATATTTATTTATTATCTACAAGAAGTCATCATTTCGTCGTTGCATCATTTCTCCGTACTCTGCCAAAGCCACCGCACCGAAGATTTATCATATATTGCGTCCGATTACCCAAATGAATTTCCATAAAACACTTATTCAATCTATTTACAAGATAGGGTAAGTGTCTGAGGTGTTTTCTGCAATTGGATGTCTGTCATGTGTGTGTCTGCCAACTCTTTGAATGTCGCGAGTATTCAACGTGGATCTCCCGACGTGAAATGTAGTAAAATTGACTGTTTTCGATTATTTTTCTTTACTCTCCGTTATTTTCACTCTTTCTACTTATTTACACTAATTTCTTTGTATTTCTCATGGAGCTTGCGGCCGACATCTTCCCTTGACGAAGCGAGGGAGGAGGAAAATTACACTATTTACCAGTTTATTTTAATTAAAACACTGAACATGACGGGGGAAGCGAGTCGGGAATTTATAATTTAACTCTGACCGTGGAGAGAGAACCTTTTAAGTAAATTTAAAATCACAATTACATCTTAGAAAAAAAACACTCTTTCTTATTTCTTACTGAGTCCGAGACTGGGTTTTGGGTATTTTATAACTCCCTCCTCAACATATTTCGAGTGTTATCATCCAGTATTTTATATTTTAAACAATTTCATTTTACACATCTTAATTTCATACAATTTTAATCAGTTTTGCACTCTAAAAAACATTATTAAATTTCCTATTGAACATTATTTAATTTCTTATTAAACATTGTAAAATTTCTTATTGAACATTATTAAACTTCTTGTTAAAAGAACAATACATAACACTCGCCTCATCCCCTTGAAAATGCGTTTTCAATATGAAAACTTATTTTTTTGACAAATTTATTTATTTATTTATTTATTATTTATTTTTTATTTTTTTTTACAAATTTAATGAAATTCAAAGAACAGACAAGAAATAATTTTAATGATCAAATGTATTACCTGCAACACACTGTTAAGTGACAATGTAGGACAATTTTCTTAAAATTGGTTACAACAAATTTTAAGTTCACAATATATTCCAGCAATTTCTCATCAAAAATCGCTTTACATTTGAAAATTATTCAAGTTACGTACAGTAGTTACTATCAGGGCAACTATAGATAGAACAAGAAAATGTTTATAAACCATACTGACCAGAGCGCACATAGTATGACACAAAACAAAGAAAACTACTTTGAACAATAACCGAATACTTTCACTTATAACTTCACAAATGATCAGTGTACATCAATTTCTGAACGTTGTTCAGGTAGCATTCCGCTGTTTTTGTGTCGTCAAAAACCTTTTAAATTTTAAATTTAAATTTTAAATTTTAAATCGCAGCTTTCCTGCTCCCTTCGCTAGAATGCAAGGGGTTGCATCACCATGCAACAGATCAACACGCGTTGAGGTTCCGTTCTCTCTCTCTCTCCAAAAATGGCGAAAAAAAGATGTCGTCCAATTTAAAAGAGGATCAGGGGGATCGACATATGAGGTCTGATCAAAAAGTTCCGGGACAGATGTATTTATTGCAAAACTAAATGTCACATACCTAATCAAATTTGTACTCCTTCAAAGTAGTCTCCTTCTGATTGTAAACAGTGATTCCAGCGGCCCAGCCATTTATTGAAGCACCTGTTACAATTTTCTTTCGGAATGTTCTTCAATTCTCGTGTCGCATTTTGTTCATTGGTGTTCCCCAGGGTTCTCTCTTTTCACCCACTCTTTTCCTTTTATTTATCAAGGATCTATTAAATCGCACTTCCTGACCTAACCACTCTTATGTCTATGAATCCACTCTTCACTTCTCTACCCGCTTCACAAAGCATTCCCTCAACAGACACCCAATGCTTCGCGTGGGACGGCTGTGATGCACTGACCTCTGATCTTTCTACTATATGTGATTAGGGAAGAGGAAACCTTGTGGTTTTGAATGCCTCAAAAACTCAATTCTTTCATCTGTCTACTAGTCACAATTTTTACACATTTTCTTCACCTCCACTCAGTTGCTGTCTCTGTACAGGGATCTTGTCCGCCCATGTATGGAGTACGCTTTTCATTTGTGGGGTGACTCAACCCACACAGCCGTACTTGACCGGGTGGAATCAAAGGCTTTTCGTCTCATCAATTCCCCGCCCCTTACTAACTATCTTCTATCTTTCTCATTTTGCTGCAATGTTAACTCACTCTCTTTACTATCGCTATTATAACGGACACTGTTCTTCTGAACTCTGTAACTGATATCTCCTCCTTTGAAGAGAGCACGCAGTACCAGACTTTCGACGCATTCTCACTCCTTTTCTTTCAACTCTCTAACGCAAGGGTTAATCGGTATTTTCAATCTTTCATCTACTCAACCAGTGAACTCTAGAACAATCATCATCAATCCATTTCTCCCCCACCCCCGCTGTCTATGACCTCCAACCTTTCAAACGCAGAGTGTCCAGACATCTTGAAATCTTGATTTTGTCTCTCTTCCGCTATAGCGGGGGTAGGAAGTTTTTGCCGGCATTTGCCCTTATCTCCTCCTTCCTGGATAAAAAAAGTTACATCGAGAAAGAGCATAAAAATATATACCAGAGAACAAACAACCAATCAATACTGCATTGTATATAAATATGAATTCGCCCATAGTAACTACAGTATAATTATAATTAAAAAAAAAAGTTATTATTCAAACTATTTTGCAGGAATAACATCAATACAATCAAATACAAAAGACCAAAATAAAAACGAAAAACTTCACGTCATCAACCCACGACAACAATGCTCCAACTTAACACCTAGTCGGGGAGAAGACAACACGAGTCCATAAGATGCCATGAAAACGTTACTGGCAATCTAAAAATGCCCCATTTCTGGTCAGCAATCAATCTAAAGCTCCAACTGCGTGAGTAAACTCAAATAAAGTTTAAAAAATAACATTCATCGAAAAATAATCATTTACTAAAAAAAGTTAGATATTAATAGCGAAAATTAATTTAATATATTCATTTCAACCTGAAACGCTAAATTTTGTAGGAAGAAAACTCATAATTTACAAATTACATCTCAGAGACAACTTTGTCCTTCAAAACGAAACTGAGCATGGTTTGTAAATCATACAGTAGTAATTCCAGTAATTCATCTTTTCAAAGTTAAACTAATTATAATTTCTCATTATTATTATAAATAAGAAAAGATATTATGAGCCAAAATATACAGTGCAACCATATTGTGTAATCAAAAATCAAACTAATTAATTACATTTATGAAGCGAATGTCCACTTTTTGTACGCGAACCTCTGTATAAATACTCCTAACAGAACCAAAATACATTATATAATAAATAATTTCGTTATATTTTCTATACAAACGCGCGAAAATTACAAAAAATAATTTCCCTATTTACTGTATAACACAACAATTAAAGTTTAAACCCACCCCAAAAAAAACACTGCTTATGAAAATAAAATGTAATTTCAGAATAAAATTAACCACCCAGCCTATCCATGGAAAAAAAAATTATCACCAATGGAAACTCATGAAAGAAGAAGTTAAAAGTCAGCCTACCTATAAAATAAAAATGAAAAATCAGAAAAATTAATGAACCAAAATTAATTTATCAAAAGAATCTAATAAAACAATTTCTGTCTTTTGAATCTATATCTAAATAAACGAGGTAAGAGTCTAATAAAAACGAATTTAACTTAAATTAAACCAACAATTTCACAAGTTTATTATACAGGTTTCAACCATTGTTACAAGGCAAACAAAGTAAAACGAGACTCAAATGGTCTAAAACGAACCAATATAATGATTAGCATCCCTTAAAACCATTATTTTGGAACCATTAACCTTAATATCTATTATATTAAATTACTCATTCATTCAACGTTTGCAGTTACTCAAAAGACTACTGTAGAGTCCTAGTTTCAGTTAGTGGGCGAGTGTAATGTGAAGATCTGATTCGTGATAAATTTAATAAATGGCACTGACAGAAATTTCGAAATAGCGTTTATGTTTATTTGTATTTGTTTGAGAAATATCGGTAATGAATATTGTTAATATAGCGTTCTTGTAAATATTTCTAATTAAACTTTCTAATATAGCGGTTTTTTTTATACAATTGGTTTAGGAAAGATAAATCAAAGTTGTTTGTTTGAATGTAACTTTCCAAAGATTATAAAGGTTTTTATATTTTCTTGTGGGTGTTTCTGTTGGGAATGGGGGAGAAGGGCTACCCCTTGGGGATAAAAGTTTCGGGAAAACCCTCTACAATGGTGCTATAAAATCCTATATACCAAGGAGTTGAATTCTAGACTTTGTTCAGTCAGAATTGTAGGGTTTTGAGATCTCTCGAAATTTTGTAGTACAGTTAGTCAGTTTATTAATCGCATTTACAGGATGCGGTCCTAGTTTCAGTTAGTTATTTTAATAAACATAAAAAAAAATCTAACCAGTAAATTATTTCGTCTCCCTAAGGTTTGTGTCAGTGAAAAGTCGGCTGGTAACGATTGACATCTATTCATTTACCTGTTGCACTATTAATATATCGGCCAAATAGACCCTTTAATAAATAAAACACGATAGGAAGGTGTTTATGCGGCAAGTGATAAACCGAATTGTTCATACTTCGCGGTGTTGTGCCAAAACGAGAGCAGAGAAAATATCAGTGAAGGGTCCCTGTATCTATCCCCGTGTACTTCTCCCTTATGGAGAATGAGTGTTTCGTGGTGATGAAACGTTGCTGCCACTACGGCGAATTCAAGAATCTCCCACTTAGAGGTGTTTATGAAGCAAGTGATCAAAAGACGAGTTGCTCGATGGTTGATTATGCTATGTGGGGCACAAAACAATCAGAGAAATCTCTTTGAAGTTGGGGGAGGACTAAGTGTAGGGAGAAATTTGTAAATAAACATAAAGATGTACTGGTCCAGAGGGTACCTCCAACTGGCCAGACCTATAATTTAAGAATTACCCATGAATAATGGAGAATAATAATGCATAATATGCATAACTTTATTTGTAAAATTTATTTATTACAAAATTTGGTGTACAATATTTAAAACTAAATTTCCACTATAACGAAGTAGCTTCCCTGGAGATGATTATGACTACTCGGAGGTTTTGATTCCTAAGAGATCTCATCAAGCTTCCCATCATCTGAGAACTCCTAGTGCTCTGAAGCCAGACCCGGCCAGCACGTCCTACAACACTTATTGCAGAAGGGAACATCACTACTTCTATATAAAACTATAAAACTTTCTCTAACCAACTAAGTTAGCTATTTCGCAATTTACCTTAAAAGTACTAACATTTGTACACTATAAACCCAAGTAGCATCCCTCTATTATAAACATCTACTCGGAGGTTTCGGCTCCCGAGAGATCCCATCAAGCTTCCCTTCTTTACCAATGGGGTATCATCTGAGAACTCCCAGTGCTCTGAAACCAGACCCGATCAGGGCTTTCCTATTACATTTATTGCAAAGGGAACAATACTACTTTTACTCTATCTAACTAGCCCCCCCCCCTCAAACAGCACCCTCTTAATAATGAAGGAAATAAAAAGTAGGAGGAAAAAGAAAGAAAGAAAGAAGAGACAGGAGTTGTTTCTCAAGATAATTTAATTAGCTCTTCGGAGGTTTTGACTCTCGAGAGTTCCCATCTATTACAAACACGTAAATAAATTTTTTTTTTTTTAAAAAGTCTATCATTTGAGAACTCCCAACGCTCTGATACCAAATCTGACCAGCTCCTCCTACTGCATTTACGATCAAAAGGGAACCACCCCGAACTCCACCCCAACCAACTCCCCCTATAAACCCCCTTTGTGAACTTATTCGGAGGTTTTGACTCCCGAGCGTTTTCACAATAACAATACCCAGTGCTCTGCAACCAAACCAGACCAGCGCCTCATACTACAACTACATCTTTAGGGAAATCACTGTTTTTATCTCATTGAATAACTGCTTCTATCTCAATGCGAGAGAGAGAGAGAGAGAGAGAGAGAGAGAGAGAAAGAGAGAGAGAGAGAGAGAGAGAGAGAGAGAGAAAAGAGAAAGAGAGAGACTACAGTAAACGTAAGTTAATGTTAATGCGGAGAGAGAAGTAAAACGGACAACACAGAGGAGTTTTCATCCCTACAAAGTAATCGTAGTTTGCTGTAATAAAAATCACAATAGAGTAATTAGTGTTTTTTTTTAAATAATGATAAAACGAGACGATACCCCAAAACTACACTTCAAATGAATTTATTTGCTTTTCCGAATGGTGTAGTGGTAAAGCATGCTCAGGACATGGCCCACGCTAGAAGGACGAAACCCCCTTCTGTGTTGCAATTTTTACTTCTGTATATATATATATATATATATATATATATATATATATATATACAAAAAACGTTCAGGGAAGCGATTCGAGATGACGCGATCGTCAAAATATTCATTTAAGGCTACAAGAGTCGTTCGCCTAGCGCCTTAGGCTACAAGACCTAAGTGGTAACAAAACTCCCAGGTGTACGCTGTAGACTAATACAAAAATCATTCCTGTACGTTAACAATATTACGAAATATAAGCAATTTAAACTGTTTCGTCTTTTTTGAATGGCCCTGTATATATATATATATATATATATATATATATATATATATATATATATATATATATATATATAATATATATATATATATAAAACCTCAAACCTTAACCTTGTTATAAAGATCTCTTTTAATGCAGACTTTTCTGAATTATATTCCCATCCTCAGTGCAGATGAGACCTACATTTTAACGTGGAATCCGACCCACGACCCACCAGGGAAGTAATAAATTACGAAGTCCTCGCCCGAACTCGATCTCACGCTTTCCCAATCAACAACCGAGAGTGTCTTGATATTAATAACAATTACAAAATTGTGGCTAACTAATTTTTAAAATAAAATTAAATAATAATTTACAGGTTATTTATGAAGTATATAATTTTACAGTGAAAACAATAAAAGCTGATGAACATTCACTGGAACGTCTGTAATCGGTGTTCTAAATTGTGGCGGAGTTCGCGAATTGGTGATCGTGAATTGGTGATCGCGAATCGATAATCTTGATGGTTTGTCCAAAGTTTGAGAGAGTGAAAATAGGAGTGATTGTAGAGTAAACTACCATATTATTTGTTCATTTCTCGTATCTAATCTAGGATTAAATGTACATTACTTGTTTATTACTTATTTATCTCTCGTGTCTAACACTGATTTCTTTGTATTGTATTGATATCATATCTTTAAAAATGACTTTATATTTGTATTATATTTATAATAATAACTTAAAATTAATATCTACTGTAATTAATAATTCTTATTCATGATTTATATATTATTTTTAATAATAATAACTATCCGTTTTATTTTAAATTAAGAGTCCTTTCTTTTCTTTAATTTACCATCGATTCGTACCTACAGAAAGCGGTACATATCTCGCGAGGCAGTGGGTGGGTGGTAGACAATGGGGGGGTGGGGGGTGAGTAAGGATCAGTTACTGGATTTTGGGTAGGAGGGGTATGGTTTTAGACGTGATGGAGCAGATGGGAGTCAGTGAGGAAGAGGAAAATCGCTTCTGTTGAAAAGTGGGGGCCTTCGGCGAATATGGAGCGTAGACGGTCGGGTATGGGATTTTTGGACAAGAGAGGGAAACACCTGCGACGAAGAGCGGACAGATTTGAGCATTCCACCAGGATGTGTATGACAGTGATAGGGGCATGGCAGGTAGGGCAGAGCGGTGCTGGCTATTTCGCATTAAGGTGTCCGTGGGTGATGCGGGTGTGGCCCAGGCGGAGACGGGCTAGAATTACTTCTTTATGGCGGGACCAGTGGAATGAGGAGGCCCAGTATCCTATTTGTGGTTGATCATGTGGAGTTTATTTTGTGTGGCCTGGTCCCATTCCCGTGCCATATGGAGCGGAAGTGGGAGCGGAGAGTCGGGAAGAAGTCGGAGAAGGGGAGGGGTCGGGAGGAGGCCGGTAGTGAGCAGGCCGTCTTTGCCGTGCGGTCCGCCTCCTCGTTACCCTGGATGCCGACATGAGCCGGGACCCAGCAGAAGGCGACTGTCTTGTGTCGGAAGGCCGTTAAAAAGTGGAAGGTTTGCTGGATGGTACAGACGAGCGGGTGAGGAGGGTTAAATCTTTCTAGGGAGAGAAGTGCGCTTTGGGAATCTGAATAAATGACGAAGGAGCTGGCAGAGTGGGTGCGCACAATGTCGAGGGCCTCCGTAATCGCGAAAAGTTCCGCCGAAAACGGAGGCCTCGCGGGGCAGGCTGACGCCCCGGGAAAGCGGCTGGGACAGAATCACCGCTGAGGAGGCCGCACCAGCCTCCGAGCGGGAACCATCTGTATAAATGGCGACTGCGTCCGGGTGTTGGGTTGCGTGTTCACGGAAGAGTGACCTGTATACCGTGGCGCTCGTGGTATTCTTCGGTAGGACACAGATCCCTGCAAAACTTGATAGGGGTGAGGAGCCAGGGGGGTAGATGCTGTATGAAATGGGGATAACTGAGGGGGCGGGCATGTTGAAAAGGTCAAGGAAAGAGCGGACCACTTCAGTGAAGTGCCAGCTCCGTCCCTGGGTGGTAGTTCAGAAACCGCCGTGCCCAGAAGCGAATAAGGTAGCCTCTGTGCACGGAGGTATGTCCTCATGAGGAGTAGACCCCGTCGGAGGGCGAGAGGGAGATAATCAGTCCACTGGAGGCTGGAGGCTGGGGAGGAGCGGAAAGCACCGGTGGCGAGGCGGAGGCCTCTATTAAGTACCGGGTCCAAGATACGGAGGCGGGCGTTGGAGGCTGAACCGTAAACTGCACTGCCATAGTCCAGCTTCGACTGTACCATGGAAGTGTAAAGGCGAAGAAGAGAGCGTCGATCTGCACCCCATGTGGTGTGGGAGAGGTGATCTAGGAGAGCGAGGGGACGTCGAAGGGATTGCTTCAGGTGCTTGAGATGGGGAACCCAGTTGAGCCGTCGGTCTAGGGTCATGCCCAGAAAACGCGTGGAGGGTACCACCTCAAGAGGACTGCCGTATAATGTGACAGAGGGAAGAGGAAGGGTTGTGGGTCTTCTTCTACTGAAGAGCATACACTTGGACTTGGGGGTGGAGAGGCGGAAACCCACCGACGTCGCCCACCTTTCCACCCGGTAGATGGCGAGCTGCATTTGCCGTTGAACGACGGACGGTTCTCGCCCTGCGAAGTAGATCGCAAGGTCATCCGCGTAGATGGAAGAGCGGATGGTGGGTGGAAGGCATTTTGAGACCGTGTTCATGACGACGGAGAAGCAGAGAACACTGAGGATGCTTCCCTGTGGGACCCCGTCCTCCTGCACGAAGGTGTCAGAGAGGACTGAGCCCACCCGGACTTTAAAGGTTCGGGAGGAAAGGAAGCCCCTGATGAAGGTCGGCATGGCTCCGACGAGGCCTAGATGTCGGAGCTGACTAAGGATCATTGCTCGGGTGGTGTCATAGGCCTTCTGAATATCGAAAAAAATTGACAGTACGAACTGTCCATTGTCGAAGGCATCCTGTATGTCTCGGCTGAGGAGCAGGAGGGGATCAGTGGTGGAGCGGAATTGTCTGAAGCCGGACTGGGTAGCCGGGAAGGAATTGCTATTTTCAAGGACGAACGATAATCGCGTAGCGACCATTTTTTCAGGATTTTGCAGGCACAACACGTCAGGGCGATTGGTCTGTAGTTTGTGGGGTCCAGGGAATCTTTGCCGGGTTTGGGGATAGGGATGACGTGGGCCTCCTTCCACCTGGAGGGGAAGGCGCCCTCTATCCATATGCGATTGTATAGGTCTAGCAGGAAAATTTGTAAGGTAGTGTGGATGTGCTGGATCATGCCGTACGGAATACCGTCCGGACCGGGACAAGGGGATCGTCGAGAGGCCAGTGCCGCCTGTAGTTCACGCATGGTGAACAACCGGTTGTAGGTGCTGTCTATGGACGGTGGAGAGGGGCTATTGTTAGGGGCGGGTACGGAACCGACTGCAGAGGAAGAAACGGCGGCGAAGGTAGAAGCGAGGTGGTTTGCCACCGACTTGGGCTCGTATAGGAGTCCGTCGTTAGTCCGGAGGACCGGGGGTCGGGAGGGACATGTCGCCTCTCGACACCCCGTACCTTCTTCCAGATGGTAGCCGAAGGTGTGGTGGCGGTGATGCCGGACACAAAGGCACGCCAAGAGGCTCGGCGCGCTGTCTTCATTGTGCGGCGGGCGATGGCCCTGGCCCGCTGCATCTCCGTGCGATGGATGGGGAGTCGCGTCCGGTAGAAGCGCCGAGTAGCCTTCTTCTTGGCGCGCACGGCCTCCGCGCACTCCGGGGTCCACCAAGGCACCCGTCGGGCGCGGGGGTAGGCGGAGGATCGTGGGATGCTAGTGCTTGCAGCCGCTACAACGACGGACTCGAAATATGCGATGCACTCGTCGGGGATGGGAAGTGGGCAGTTGTAAGGGTTGTATATGTATTGTCGCGGAAGCGGGCCCAATTCGCGTTGGTAGTAATCCACCTTACTACCCGAACGTCTGGTCGGGCCGATTGAGCGTGAGTTGAATGGGGAAATGGTCACTTCCATAGTCCTCTTGGAGGACTTGCCATGTGAAATCTAGGAGGGCATCAGTCGAAACGAGGGACAGGTCTATACAGGATGGAGTGCAGGTGGTGGCATGGTAGAATGTAGGAGAGCCATCATTGAGGCACTCGAAGGAGAGCTCGGTCATGACAGTAATCAGGGTTGGGGCCATATAGGTGGAGTGTGTGTCGCCCCACAAGGGGTGGCGACTATTGAAATCGCCCAGTAGTAGAAAGGGCCTGGGGAGTTGTTGTACGACTCCACCAGGTCATCGCGGGAGACTTGAGCGTGGGGAGGGGGTAGATTGAGCAGACGGTGTACTGTCTATCCAGAGCCGGGCGGCAATCACCTGTAGCGGGGACCGGATAGAGATTGTGGAAGGGGACTGCGTGGTGTATGAGAATGGCAGCCCCCTTCGAGTGCAGGTAGGAGGCGGGGTGGCGATGCAGGAATATCCAGTAGGGCAGGGCATGGGCCTGGTCCCCAGGATTAGCTCCTGGAGACAGACACACACCGGACGGGAAGTGGCAATCAAGGAGTTAAGGCCTTCATAGTTCGCGAATATTCCTCTGCAGTTCCAGTGTACTATTGTGGTTTTCGGGGATCCATTAGTTGATGAAGGGGGATGGGTAAAGGTGTAGGTGCTAGGAGGTTGGAGTGTGAAGGGAGATCTGGAGTTCGCGAAGGTGAAGGATGGGTCAGGAGCATGGCTGGCTATCTACCGTTCACCAGGGAAGGAATCGGTCGGCCAGTCGATCCCGCGGAGGTTGCGGGGTCGAGTCGGCCGAGCGAGACCGGAGGCGTGGATCACGGCAGTCAGGGAACGTCGTGGGCTGAGAGGGTCAGAAGTGTTTTGGCGGGCTTCTGTGTTCGGGCCAGGAGGGGGCACTTTACTTCCCAAAGTGGCGCCTCCCCGCCTGTCCGGGGTCTCACGGCGGACCCTAGGTGGCGATAGGGGGTACCAGAAGGACCGGGCGGGTGGGAGGGAGGGCGTACTCAGGGTGGCTGACAAGGAGGGGGCCGGGATGTTGGGGGGGGTACTGTGGGGGTGGAAGGAGGTGAACCAGAGTGGTCTCGTGGAGGGGTGGAAAAAATGGCACCAGGAGGCAAGGGCAGATCCATGAGACTCATGGGCGCGGCCGAGCTCCCCTCGGTCACACCGTGTAGCTGCGCCAGGGCCGCATCCACTGGATCCTCGGGGAGAGGATGTTATTCAAATTGGGTCTCGTCGTGGGGGGCGGGTCATGTAACTCGGCAACTATTGTCAGAGTCTGTGGGGGTAGAGTGGTGGGACTTCCGCGGTGGGGAGATATGGTCCTTGTAGACGAAGTGGGCGGTGTGAGGGTCCGAGCCGTCTTCTTAGTTCTAGAGGAAGAGGGAGAGACACGCTGAAAGGCCGGAGGGTCTGGCGACTCGCTCCGGCGTCTCCGCCTCGTCGGCTTGCTCCGGGCGGTAGGTTCGGGCGTGTGCAGAGAGTACTGGGAGGACAGGGTTTGAGGTGGATGGGGCCTGGGTGTCCTGGTCCCAGACTCTAGGGGGATTTGTGACAGGTGTGGTGCATGAGGAGAAGGGATGGTGGGGGGACAGGAAACCGTCGGGTCCTGCGAGGATTCCATTTGGGAGGGATAGGGAGCAGTGGTCGAAGGGGGTTTCAGCAGCAGGCCAGGGCGGCGTGCCGAGATGACAGAGCCGAGAGCAGCGGAGCGGCGTAAGACACCCCCGGCCTCACCTTCCGACTCCCCACCCTGTCTCGTGCCTCACGGGGGCTAAGGAAGTACGTTACCTGTAGGCCTCGGACCTCCTTCTCGAACTTGAAGAAAAGGCATTCTCGGGATGAAGAGGGGTGTGCGCCTTCATAATTGGAGCATTTGGGTGTGTTGGGGCATCTGTCAGGGTGAGCGATTTGTCCACAATGAACACAGAGTTGATGCGGCTGCCGACAAACGGAACTAACGTGTCCAAACTTGTTGCATTTAAAGCAATGGGTCGGGTCTGGGATGTATGGGCAGACAGAAAACTCGCATGACGCGCCGTCTCCCATACCCCATACAATGTGGTCGGGAAGGACTAAGGTATTGAAAGTAAGGAGTAGACGCGGGGTGGGGGAGGGGGTGCCTCCCTGTTGGGATGTGAAGCGATAAATCTTAGTGACTCCCTGGGGTGCGAGGTCCTCCAGGAGCTCATTCACTGCGATCGACAATAGGCGGGTGGTGTAAATAGTGCCCTGATTCTGGTTCAGGCGAGGGTGTGGGGAAACGGACACCGAGCATCCAAGGACCTCAGTGAGGAAGCGTAGGGCTTTTGTCTCTGCGGCTGAGCGTGATTTCATGTGGAGGGAGCCATCCCTCTGTGGGCGTACATCATAGCGGCTGGAGTTGCTGTGGGTTCGGATCGCCTGGAACGTCCGTTCAGAGTTGGTCGGAAGCGACCCAGAGGTAGGCCGGATCACCAGGAATTTGTGGATACTTGGAAAGGAGAGGGAGGCTGTAGCATCGAAGTGGACTGGGATATCCAACAGTCGATAGGATAACCGTGAATGCCGGCTTCCCCGTCCGCCGCGGGGCTCTCTCCATGGGGAGGTGGCCCGACGGCGGGTGAGAGGGGTATATGGGGAAGGCAAGAAGCCGGGTATTGGGGGCAAGTCCTGGGTGGAACTTGACTTGCCCGAAGGCGGCTGAGGTGGGCTGGAGCGAGACCCCTGCTCTAGAGAGTGTATGTCCAAGGGCATATTCGAGGGACGGACTGGGGTCGGCAACGGAAAAGGAGAGTGCAAGCGTTCCGCTTCGACAGGGGGTCAACCCCATCAGGATGCGGTCTTCCAGTGGTAGAGGACTCGAGGGCCTGGTTGCCCACCACCCGAGTGTTGAGAGAAGTAGTAGTCTGAGAATGAGAAGCAGTAGTCGTAAGCCGAGGGAGAGAAGTAGCTATAGCAAACAAAAAGAAAACTTCTCCAACAAGGGAAAGGCGAATCGTGGGCACACTCGGTCCCACCACCAATAGATGTCACGCAGGGGAGATACACTCGTACCCAGTCCCCATGCCTAAAAGGCAGCCACTCTCATCCAACGCGCGGTGAAAGGTGGCAGGGACAGGGCTTGGGTTTGGTTGAAAAGCGACAAGGGCGCAGGGCAACCACCTCACACACCCAAGTGTCTAAAAAGGGGTCAAATGAAGGTCTAAAAGCAACGCCAAAAAAAAAAAAAAAAGAGAGAGAGAGAGAGAGAAGTCAGAAAAAATGGGTGAAAGGAGAAAGAAAGAAATAGAAGCAGGAGATCAGCCGGGTCCCCAAACGGGTCCAATGGTCCACGAGGGCAGA
This sequence comes from Bathynomus jamesi, assembly GCA_023014485.1. Classification (NCBI taxonomy): domain Eukaryota; kingdom Metazoa; phylum Arthropoda; class Malacostraca; order Isopoda; family Cirolanidae; genus Bathynomus; species Bathynomus jamesi. Next base: position 285,820 of record JAJOZX010000332.1, on the reverse strand, counting down.
GAAAGCCCTTACACCGAAGAAAGATGCATTCCCACATTCGCCACAGAGGGACGCGTCCTATCGCTCCGGACAAAGCAAAGGGAAATTAAGAGTCCAGTAAAGCATAAAGCTTAAGAGCTAAATCAAATTAAATAAATAGTCCAATTTCACAATTAATTATTTTATGCTAAAATTATCGTACCAACAAATATTGCCAAATTAATACTTATTTTATCAATAAAAGTTATTCATTTCAATTCATTTCAATTCATTTCAATTCAGTGTGATAATAGATGTGTTGAAGAGAAGGATGAGTTATGGAATATGCTAAATTATGTGACTGGAAGCATGGAAAATGCGTACAGAGTGATTGTAATGGGTAATCTGAAAGGGAGAGTGGGAATTGGGCCTGAGCCTGCAGTACCGGAATGAATGACAATGTCAGTAGAATAAAAGATTGTGACAAATACATAATTCAAGCCTAAGAACAGTATATATGTTACAGAGAGAGAGAGAGAGAGAGAGAGAGAGGAGCGAGAGAGAGAGAGAGAGAGAGAGAGAGAGAGAGAGAGAAGGAGGAGAAGAAGACTTTGACAGATTATACTGAGTGATTAATGCGGTACGAAAGCTGTACAAAGGTTGGGTGAAGGTTTACCAGACCATATAATTGTATTTCGTAAAATCAAGTTGGTTGGTGTTTGGTATAAAAGGAAAAGAGACAATAGACAGACAGATGAAATAAAAGTTGAACATCTGAATTTGAATGAGGTGGCTACAGAGTACAAGAGAAGAGTGTAGCAAGTTCTTGGGGAGATAGATGACTATCAAATGGATTTACTGAACATATGGACTGTGTATGAGGAATGATTCGAGGCAAAAGTGAAAAGAAAGGTGACTCCACGATGAGAAAATAACTAAATGAGATAAAAGATGAAGTGAGAGGAAAGGAAAGTTTAGTAAACAATGTTAAATTCACCCTTGTAGTAATTAAATTAAAAGATGTAATGAGTTATACAAAGAATGTAAGATAAAAAATGTTAATCGAGTGGTTGAATGAAGTAAAGAGAAAATAGATGATTAGATGAACATTTGAGAAGGCATATGAATGATCAGTATGGGGATAATAGAAGCTCATTCTAGAAAGAAATGAGGGGATATAAAAATCAGTCTGGTAGAATGACTGCTAACATAAAAGATAAGGATAGCAATATGTTAAGGTAAGATGAATTGATCGGAGAAGTACATGAACAGTTAACGGATATACCTCGCATACACATATTTGTGTCAATAATGTGTAATAAGAATAATCCCACCTCGTCGTTGATTCATATTTTACAGTATACAATAGAAAAGAAAGATGAACTAATAAAATTTTCCTTTACTTTTTCACTTTACTTACGACACAAATAGACTGACTAATCTTCTACTATATAAAAGCAAGCTGTGTGTGATTCTGTTTGTGAGTCTGTCCGTCCGTGAACGTTTGGGTCTCTAAAAAGAGCTGAATTAGCTAAACAGGGCCCTACGGGCGGTGCTGCCAGTAATTAAGGGGAGGGGCCCAGTAATTGTGGTCCGCAGGCCCCCTAATTACTGTCGGTTCAATTATTTGGTCAATAAAACTATAGAAAAGAATGCAGCCATGAAAATTTTGAGCTTCACATTGTGTCAAGATTTGTGAAGCTTAAGATTAAGGACATAAATAGATGGAAAAGAAGTAGTTTGGGAGTGGGAGAAATAGAGGGGAGAAATAGAAAAAACTGAAAAGACCAAAAGATATAAGGAAGAGGTGGATGGAGTATATTGAAGAACTGTACTGTATGATAACGAGAACAAACCTAATAACATCGAAATGGAGGAAGCAGATGAGGTGGAAGTAGATTGTATAGGACCGGACATATTGGAAAGAGAAGTAGAGATGGCTGTAAAAGACCTAAGAAATGGCAAGGCCCCAGGACCAGATGATGTACCAGCAGAACTTCTGAAGAGTCTTGAAGGTGATACTAGAGAGGAGGTGAATGTATTGTGCAGAAACATGCATGAAAGTGGAGACTGGCCTGCTGACTTTATGAGAGTCTTTATGATTACTATCCCCAAGAAACCGAGAGTCACCAAGTGTTCAGAATTTCGAACCAAAAGCTTGGTCAGCCATGAATCAAAAATAATGCTACGATACGAACCAGAAGACTAACGAACAGAGCTGAGCAGTACATTGGAGAGGATCAGTTTGGATTTAGGTCAAAATGCGGAACAAGAGAAGCTATTGGTATTATGAGAATGATGAGAGAGAGAGTGCTGGAACATGATCAGAAATGTTTGTTTGTTTTATTGACTTTGGAAAAGCTTTTGACAGAGTCCAATGGAGGAAACTAATGGAAATATTGAAGAATATTAATGTTGACTGGAGGGACCGTAGGCTAAGAAAAAATCTATATCTTGGACAGACTGTGAACGTTAGAGTTGCAGGAGGGGAATCGGAGCCTGGATTGGTTGGGAGAGGGGTCAGGCCAGGATGCTCCCTGTCTCCTGTGTTATTTAACATCTATGCGGAAGCAATGATAATAGAAGGTTTTAGAAGCACTCTCAGATCTGGAAGAGGGAATCAGAGTGGGAGGTAAATTGGTCAGATCTGTAAGGTTTGCAGATGACAAGGCATTTGTTTGTAGTACTGAGGAAGGACTGCAAAGAATGGTCAACAGCTTGACAACAACGGCGGAAGAATTCGGAATGAGAATTAATGAGACCAAGACAAAGGTAACGAAAATTGCAAGAAGGAAAGGAGCACAAATCAACCTAACGATAGGAAATCGGACCTTAGAAAAAGCTGAGCAGTTTAAATATCTGGGAAGTTTATTAACCAACAATGGAGATTGTAGTAAGGAAGTAAGATCTAGAATTGGTATGGGTAAGGTGGTTTTTGAGAGACAGAAAAGACTACTTACAGGTAAACTCAACTTGAAACTGAAGAAAAAGGTTAGTAAAAAGCTTGATATGGAGTGTGGTACTGTATGGAGCAGAAACATGGACACTGAAAACAACTGAAAAGAAACTCCTGGAAAGTTTTGAAATGTGGATTTGGAGAATAATGCTAAGATAAGCTGGAGGGAACACCAAAGTAATGAGGAAGTACTGCAACAGGTGAGGGAGGAAAGAAGGCTGATTAAGGTGATAAGAGAAACAGAAGAAATAGATCGGACATGTGTTGAGAGGAGAAGGATTGTTGAAGGAGGTGATAGAGGGTAGATATGAAGGTAGAAGGCCGAGGGGAAGGAAAAGGAAGGCAATGCTGGATGATTTGAAGGCAGGCAGGAACTACCATGAAATGAAAAGGATAGCTCAGGATAGAAAACTTTGGCGGGACGTATGAGTTGGACCTGCCTGATAGGCAAAACACGATGGATGGATGGATGGAAGATTTTCATGATTGTAGTTTTATTGACCAAATGATTGAGCCCCAGTAATTGGGGTCCTACACAATGTGAAGCTCAAGATTTTCATGGTTGCGTTCTTTTCCATAGTTTTATTGACCAAATAATTGAACCCCTAGTAATTGGGGTCAATAAAACTATAGAAAAGAACGCAACCATGAAAATCTTAAACTTCAAATTTAATACAATCAGCCCACCCCAAGCAAGTGCTGAGCATCACAGCTAGTAATAGTAATACACGCAAGTTATAAGTTTGTATGTAGTTAAATGGATACTACTGGACAAGGATGAAGGAACACAAGATGGCGTCCTCCACAAGTAATGTAAAAATGACAAAGGAGAAATTCATAATGTCAACCGGACTGGTGCACGAAAGAAAAAATCAATAAATGTGGAAAATGCGAGCTAACAGTTAAAGAGAATGATAAAGCATTAGAATGTGAGATATGTAACTGCTGGTTTCACATCAAGTGCGAGAATATTCCTGATCAGGTCTATAAGTAGGTCTATAAGTTTATGATGGAAGAAGAGGCAGGACACCAGCTACATTGGAACTGCAGTGTTTGCAAAAGAGGGTGTGACAAAATATTTAAATACCTAAAGAAAATAGAAGTACAACAGTTGGATTTACACACAAGACAGAGAGCTATGAGGGAGGAAATCTCAGCTTTACATACGGCTTTAGGGGAGGAAATACTAGCAGTGAAAGAAACTGTTAAGGAAGAAATGGAAGGTAAGAGAGAAATAGAAAAGAGATTGAATTCCCTGGAGGCTAAGTTCCCCGCATTAGAAGCTAAGGAAGACGAAGTAAATGTTGAGAAATTTAATCAAGATGAACTAGTTACAAAAACTACCTTGGAAATTCAAGGAAGACTTGATAAGAAAAACAATGTCATCATATTCAATGCCAGGGAAATTCAGTCAAGTTTAAGATCTGAAATTGTCAGGAATGATACAAATTTTCTTAAGGGTATTGGTGTAGAAATTGGCGAGGAAATCAAGGATTCAGATATTGTTAAAATTCAAGAATAGGTGAGTAAGGAAAGAAGAAGATAGTAAATGGCGAAGAGAAAATGTATCCAAGACCCATAGTTGTGACATTGAAAGAGGAGGCAAAGGAGAGATTAATGAAGAACATCTACAAGATACGCAGTAGCCAAAATGAAGCAATGAAAGCAGTTAGAGTGCAATACGATATGTCAAAAGATGAGAGAGAAAATGATAGAAAACTAAGAGAAGAGGCAAAGAAAAAGAACTCAGAAGACTCAAAAACTTGTATGTGGCTCGCGGATTTCCACGGGAGAGGAAGATTGTTACACTGAGGTACGTGAGAAAGCGTCTGAATCAGGCGAACCAAATCAGTCAGTAAACATAGGTGATGTAAATAGCTATGTACGTAATATAAATATCATACATTGGATGTTTTGTTTAGCAATGTTAATGTTTTGACTGTTGATAAGATACAAGAGTTAAAAGTTGTGATATCAGAAAAGAATCCAGATATTATATCGCTCGAGGCAAATCCTAAACACTCAATATACGAAAGATACTTATCTGAATTTAAAATAGAAGGACATGAAGTCGCTGAAAATAGATCCAGCAGAGGCATGTTGATGTACATCAGAAATGGAGTGAAATATACACCAGTGACTTTGAATTGTGGCTTTGAAGAATACATGTGTATTAGATTAAAAAGTACGTCAGATGAAGATATTATCATATGTAGTATATATAGGAGCCGGTTCAAGAAGATAATAGCGTTCGAGAAACTTCTGGATACAAACTGGAGTGCACAGGACCTATATTATACGACCACACGACAAAAATCCAGAGCTAGATCTACAGGCTGAGAAGTCTCTTCTAGAATCATTTCTACGATATTCTACGATAAATGGCTACTGAAAACAAAATGAAAAGAAGTGAATGTCGCGTAATTAATACATAAATGTGTATTTTAATGTCTAAAGAATATACATAATGGTATGTATGGATTTAGAGAAAGTGTACAATAAAGCGAATAGATGAGTTGTAGAGAGTGCTTAGAATGTATAGTATCAGTGATAGGTTGTTAAATGTAGTGAAAAATTTACGTGGGTAGTAGTGGTTGTGTGAAAATTCAAGGTGGATTGAAAGTCTGGTTCGGTATTAATGTTGGATTACGACAGATCTGTATGATATTACTACCTCTGTTTGTTTAATATATATATATATATATATATATATATATATATGGAGGAGGTAATGTGTGGATGATATTAAAATGTATGAATATTACCTGAAATTTACCAGAATTAACATTAATCTTTTTCTCTAAGTACGTATCTGCTACTTATTAAATTCTCATTTAATTTATTTTTATTCCGTAGATGTAGGTTGATGTTCGCCATTTGATAGTCTGTTTTCCGGTCTGTATACAATAATCAGAACGCTTCACGACAGCTTTTATTCTCTCCTCAACCGTTGTTCATTTCGATATTCTGAGTCAAAATCGATTTAGAATTTAAAAACATTAAATTCTAGTGATAAATATATAAACATACACTTAATAAAAATTATTTTCCTTCATTCATTAACTAAATAAAAATGCAGCAACAAGTCTCATATTTCAACAAAAAATTGCAAAATTGTTTTACAGAAATTTAAACATTCCCTCTAAAGTTACTTTACCCAAAAAAGTAAGGGATTTTAAATTACTTTTTATCGTAATTACTTAATATATTTCTTAATCAACTGGAATTTATTACGGTTTATAAAAGTAATTAACTGAAGAGAAGATAATAAATACCACTTTTATTTATGCAGGTAGGAGAGGCCGGCTAAGAGTGAACGCCCCCTCAAAGAGGAAGAAGAGAGCCAAAATTAAGTTCCAGGATTTTCGAGATGCCTGGACACTCTGCGTTTGAAAGATTGAAGGTCATAGACAGGCAGAAAGATGGATAAGACTGTTCCAGATTTGACTGGTGGAGTAGATGAAAAATTGAAAATACTGATTAATCCTTACGTTAGAGAATTGGACAGAAAAGGAATGAGAAAGTGTCGAAAGTCTGGTACAGTGTACTCTTCTTAAAGGAGCAGGCACGCATTTAGAGCAGTTTCTCAAACGGTGGGTCGCGACCTCACGGGTCGTAGTTTGTTTACCCCTGTAGTAGTGATTTGTGCGCAAAAAAAGTTGGTGACTGGACAGAGCCCTGAAGAACACTATTAACCCTTAACCGTGAAGAAAGTAAAGAAAATTAAATGGTTTTAGATATGTTTATATGTTAATGTAGGTGTCCGTAAAAGGACACTACGGCGGTTAAGGGTTCATAGTTTTAAGAGAAGAACAGTGACCATCTGCAATTGTATCTATAGATCGACCAGAAAGGAAAGTAGCTATGAAGGCACAGAGAAGGATAGAAATCGAAAGAGGGTAGTTTGGAAATTAAAGACTTGTGCTAGACTCTATCATCAACTTTTGTCTAACGCAATAGCAAAGGTTTCTCCGAAATCCCGAAAAGAGGATGACCAAATGTCAGAGAGACATGCAAGAAGATCGCCAGAGGGCATCACTTGCGGAACCCATGCTGACGATCTGAAAGAAGATTGCAAGAAGTGAGGTGTTTAAGAATCTTCATATTAAGGATAGATTCAAAAACTTCGGAAAGGCAAGAAATCAAAGTAATTGGACGATAGTTGCAGGATTGAGAGCGGTCATCGTTCTTTGGGACAGGCTGAATGAAATTGAAATTCCAACAGAAGAGAAAAATACCAGATGAAAGACAAAGACAAAAGAATTTGTCAAGGCAGGATGTCAGCACAGAAGTACAGTTCTTCAGAACAACAGGAGGGACACCATCAGTACTGTACGCCTTCCTAGAGTTGAGCACAGACTGGGTAGAAGAAATATCTTAGGAGGAGATTTTTATTTCAGTCATAATTAAGTCAGAGGGAGAAGGAGAGGGAGGAACAGCACAGCACTCGTCCAGGTTGATCAGGAATCAGATATAAGATTGTGGTCGGAGGAGCCCAACGGAGAAAAAAGTTTCGCAGAGTAAGAAGAAGGATGAGTGGTGAAAAATAAATCCAGAATGTTGGGCCTATCTCCAAGGCAATGGAGGATACGAGTAGGGCGCTGTACAATCTGCTCTAGGTCATTTAAGATAGAAAAGTTGTGAGTTAGTTCACCAGGGTTGTTAGTGAAATGGAAGGAAAGACAAAGGTGGTGGTGAACATTGAAATCTCCTAAAATGGAGCTTTCAGCTAAAGGAGAGTGGGAGAGAATGTATTCCATTTTGGAAGTAAGGTCGTCAAACAGTATTTGGATAGTCAGTAAAAAGGGGCTGCTGGCAGTCATCCCAGTCATCTGAATTTTAGTGAGGAAGAGAAGGAGAGGTGGTGTTCAGCAGATTGAAAATGTGAGGAGAGGCCACGAATGTTGCAGGAATTTATGATAAGTGAATGAGGCAGAAGCCCAGAGCATCTCGAATGGGCAGTAGCAGAACCATACCCGCTGCCTCATTCTGCGTTCTCGGTATCGGCAGCGGGGAAGCCAGAAGTGGAGACATTTATGGTCCCTTCCTCAGAGGACTCTGAGGCTCTTGAAGTCGTTGCCACTTTTTTTTTATTTTGAATTGATTATGAGTGTGTAAGATGCTTGTGTATGTAGTGAAGAATAGGGAGAGAAGTGTGTGTTTGAGAGCATGCCGGACTCCTCACACGAAAAATGAAACACGAAAAAATATCAGCTAAGGAGGACAGTGACCGGAGAAACGGAAGTTCCAGCTCCCTGCCTTGTGCCTAACGTCCCCTCCCAGAGTACTTCCCTTGTCGATCGGTGTTCAGAACCGATGATAACAAATAAAATCGTGGGTGAAACAGAAAAATCCAGAAACAAGAGACATACTTTTTTACATATTTTTTTCTTAAATACTATATATTAATGGTGTCAAGTGTGTTCAAGCTACGTTTTTATTCATCTTTTATTCCAACGCTTCACCTAAAAAATTATTTAGGAGAAGGGGTTGTTACGTTATACTTTGAAGAAAGAGGAAAAAAGAAAGGAGAAAGAAGATTTGCAAAAAAAAAAAACGAATAGAAACAAACATAAAGAATAGAAACAATTTGATGGAGAAAGAAGATTTGCGTATTCACCGAAAGATGATTTTCTGGCTGAAGAGATTTTACGAAGAATCGTCGCTGAAGAAGAGAAGAAAACGTCAAGGAACGACAACAATGTTCTGGAACTACGAAGGCTACGAGAACATCGGATTTAACTTTATTAATGGGAATTGAGTGCTACTATAGCGTGCGGTCTACAAAGATATTTACATTATAGCGCAGAGCATTTTTTAAGCTTTTCCCACTGGGCGACAAAGGCAGATCGGGAAGTTTGGGGGGGGGGGATTAAGGCAGGGGTGTGCTGCCAATTTCTTAACAACTGGTTCTGACACAGATAGGGGTGTAAATCGGCGAGCGCCAATGGCGCGAGTCATTAAGCTAGGGGGTTTGGGGTGGGGTGAGCGGTAGCTCCCCCAGCGGGGTCCGGGACGGAGCCCCGGAAGCCAACGCATTTTAGCTTTTCCAAACAGCATTTTGTAACATTTTCGCAGAAATTATTTAACATATTCTTTATACTCACTCATGACATAATTATCTAAAAATAAAGTACTTTTTCATCAAAAAATAAATAAATATTGAAACGACCACTGCTTGTGATACTATCTATATTTTTCCATAAAATCCTGAAAAAATGAAAAAAAAATTTAGATATAAATAAATTTCTACCGACTGTTAAATATTTGTTCAAAACAAACAAACGGTTCGGTGATCCAATCAAAATTTAACAACCGGTTCGGGCGAACGGGACCGAAAAGGTCCCAGCACACCCCTGGATTAAGGATACTATGGATCCGGATGTTCCCTAAACAGGCCACCATCCCCGTGTGGTCTGAAATAACACTAGCATTATCTATATATAAATATTCAATGTAAATTTCATATTTACATTTAGGATAAACACTTGTAATTGTGGCATATGTGCATGTATTATATGTATTTATATGGCTTTCAAGACAATTCTCCCAAGACAACTCCCAAAACAATTCTATTTTTACAAATTTTGAAAATTCCTTGTCGCCCAGTACCCTAAAATTTCATTTACTGGACGACAAATTTTCTTCACTGGGTGACAGTCATGTCGCCCACTCACTAGGTTAAAAAATGCTCTGCTATAGCCTGTGGTCTACGTCATATTTACAAATTCAGTTACATTAAAACAAAAAATTTAAAGGACAAATAAAACAAACAATTCATTCTATGGGATATAATGCCCGGTTAGGTTAATTGAATCCAGGTTAGGTTAAGTTGTGATATTTTCGTTAAAACTAACGAAAATATCACAACTTAACCTAACCAATTATCAAGGGCATACAGTTGACCTAACCGGGCATTCAATTAACCTAACCGGGCATCATATCCCATAGAATGAATTGTTTGTTTTCTTTGTCTTTTAAATTTTTTGTTTTAATGTAATTGAACTAATATTTGTCTTCATGATTCCCCCTTTTATAGTCCGCCTTGGCCTCACATTCGGCCCCAAAGATAAAGTCAAGTCATTTCAGGTCAGCACAAATTCAGGTCAGGTCAGGTCAGCACAAATTCAAGTCAGGTCAGGTCACTTCAGCGCAAATTCTTTTGTAGACTAAAGATATCGGAGCTATTGAAGAATAGGGACCCCAGCCTTCTTTAGTTAGCTTTATAAGGCTAACTAACGAAAATATCATGACCTAACCTAACCAATCGTCAAGGGCGTACAGTTAACCTAACGATTGGTTAGGCTAGGTCGTGATATTTTCGTTAGTTAGCCTTATAAGCCTAACTAAAGAAGGCTGGGGTCCCTATTCTTCAATAGCTCTAAGATATCTTTGTAAACCGCACGCTATAGTAGCACCGGAAATTGACTAAACGACTACTAGTATTGGAAGCAGTTAACGCCTACACGATTACTAGTATTGGAAGAAGTTAACGCCTACACGATTACTAGTATTGAAACAACTAACGAATACATAACTACAGAGGGAAATCGATTACAGTAATTAAAATATAAGGTGAGCAGAAATTCGCATAACGAAAACGTGTTTAAGTCTGAATAATTGCATGCGTGAAAGAAACATTCTGGAGATAGGTAAAAAATCAAATAAATTTATACCATATTAAATAAAAAGAGTCATACTATATATATATATATATATATATATATATAATCATAATAAAGAAAGAGAATATTTACATTATTGATTCCAATCGATAGCTCTTGCCATTAATTTCTGTGGAACTTGCATTGAATTTGGTGTAAGATTTCTTGGATCAAATGTAGAATTCGGACCCCAGCCTTCTTTAGTTAGCTTTATAAGGCTAACTAACGAAAATATCATGACCTAACCTAACCAATCGTCAAGGGCGTACAGTTAACCTAGCGATTAGTTAGGTTAGGTTGTGATATTTTCGTTAGTTAGCCTTATAAAGCTAACTAAAGAAGGCTGGGGTCCGAATTCTACATTTGATCCGATTTCTTTTTGTTATTTTAAGAATATTATTACAGTTTTAAATTTGACTAAAATATGGAATATAAGAGACAAAATTTAGCTCTTGAAATTAAACTGAACAATTACTATAAGTCTGTAAGAATTATTCAGAGAGAGAAGAAAATATTTGGATTTTGTCTAAAAATTTGATAAGACAAGTAATACATATTTGGAGTGTGTTGAGAACGAATATGATGAATTATGTTATGCTGATTCAAGCGTAGAAGTTTGCGATTCTTTAGTATATGCTTACACTGAAAGAGTGGAAAATGAAATGATTTATGAATTTTGTTAGTTTAATTCTGAAGTGGAAATCTACGATTATTTGATACATGTTTGCACGGAGGATGAAAAGAATGTGGACAATACTCCTATAAACATTGGAGTTAAAGTGTTCTGAGTCAAATTATCAGGATGCATTATTCAGTTTGGTATAAACAGTGCAACGAGTACGAGTATAATGTGTATAATAACAGAAGTAATATATACTGAAAATGGATTTAAAAATGATTTTTTTTTGTGTAAGGAATACTTAATTTTCGATAATGATTATGCCGTGAGTAAGATGAAACGAAAGATTAATAATGATGTTGCATTGATGAATGTTGATGAGCATTGCAATAAGAGCGATCGTGGAAGCGTTCTAAATTTTATTTTACGTTGTGAAAATGTGAAAACAAATAATGATTTTAGTTATGTAATTTCGTGTGGCAGTGCGGCTGAAATGGAACGCCTGCTAACGATACTGTTGTTGCGAAGAAACAAATAGAAACATTTTAGAAAAAAGTGAAAAATATTCTTTGGGGAATTTGAGAAGTTTTAACCCGAGTTTTGGGATTAAAGATGGTTTCATCCCATGTCAGGAAATTATTGAATTTCGGAAGGATGTTACCTCGAGTGTTGTTTTAGAAAATATTGCGGTCAGGGAAGTTTTTACCCCTTGTAACGTTGTTTCGAGAAATATTGCGGTCAGGGAAGTCTTTGCGATCAGGGACGTTTTTGCCACTGTGATTTAATTAGGGAGGTTGTTGCCTCTTGTGATTTAATATCTGAAAACAGTAATTTACCTGAAAGTAATTCGGAGGCGCCGTATCGCTATATTTCGTATTGCAGTGGGACTGCAAACAAAAAGGAAAAATCCATGGTTGGTCGGGAAGATGAGGCCGCTGGTAAAGAGGGAATTTCTTTTACAGTGAATCTGTACAAGGAAAACAAACATATAAAGAAGTGCCTTTGAGAAAGGATACTGAGGTGATAGCTCTAGTAAATAGAAGCACTAATTTAAACTTGGAGGGAAGTTATAAATTTGAGAATTGTGGAAAAGTCGAAGTTTTAGCCGTCATGAATGAGGTGATATATTTTCCTGTTGAAAAAATATGTGAAACTGAGTATGTCTTGAGTTTTCAGTCTTGTAGTGAAAATAATCACTATACAATAACAAATGAATGTGATTTAGCCTTTATATTGTCTTAATCAGGAAATGTACCAGGATTTGGTCCAAGCTGTAGAAGAATAGGTGAAAGTAAGAATTCCGTTGAATAAAGAAAATATTTCTGATAATGTTTAATGTCTGAATGTTAGTTTCCAGACTGATAAGATTATGAAAGTGCTTGAGGGGAGGAAGCATAAAATTAAACTTAGTGAGGTGCACATGAAAGGGACTAAAGTTTGTGCATTGTCGTATATGTTTCATGTATATATTCCTCAAAATAGTGCAGCTAATATACATCTTTTTATATAATTATAATTTTAACGGAAACGAAGTACAGGTATGTACACCTGAAAATGTAATTTGCTTGGAGTGAAAGTTGGACGAAAACGATCAAATAGCCTGTTATAATTGTTATGGAAAGCGGAAAAGAAAGTAACCTGTATGCTTGGTAAACTACTTTATATTAACCCATGAAGGACTGGTAGATTTTTCTACCAGAATTTCTTGATTTTTAATTTTTCAGGTCCTTAATGGGTTAATATAGTTTAAGTATGTAGGAATTACTTTATATTAATATATATTATGGATATATAAAAACTTATAGTAAGTTGATATATTCTTTAAGAAAGTAAGGTAGGATATATTAACGGGAAATTTTATTTGAGTGACTTAAGTAACATTTTATATCGTTACGTTGAATGAATTTAAATTACTTGTACGTAACATAATTTAACTAGTTTTAGCTTAAAGTACGTAAAGTAGGATTTAAAAATAAAGAAGATTTGTAACTGTAAATTTGGTCAGATTAACCACAATAATCATTTTTTTTAACCCAAACGCCTCTCCCACCGCAGTGAGGTCGCATCAGGAATAGGCAGGAAGCGCCTCAATCAATCACATTCACTTCATCAGCTGACATGACAATGCACCTGCCTCAGGGCAACATTATCCATAGACTACTTCACGGTTTACCCAGATAGCTTCATACACCCTGAGGCGGCAAAGTGCCAGCCCGTCGGCCTCCATATACCACATCGCTCCACTTTTTGTTATCCAGCGCGCGTCTTTCACCCTCCCAGACGTCCAGGCTCTGCTGACCCAAAGCTTCCTTCACCCCATCCTTCCATCTCCTCCTCGGTCTACCCCTCCCCCTTTTCCGCTCCGCCTCCAACACGTAAATACTCTTTACCATCCTCTCCTCACTCATCCTTTCCATATGCCCAAACCATTTTAACACCCCTTCATCTGCTCTTTCCACAAGACTCCTTCGACTCCCACACCTCTCATGGATAACAGTGTTTCTCACATGATCAATCCGCCTCACCCCACAGATCGTCCTCAAGCATTTCATTTCCAGTACATCCACCCTTTCCTTTCCTTCGCATTCGCCACACATGCTCCACATCAATACAACACCCTTGGCACTACTATACCTTCATACATACCCATCTTTGCACCCATAGACACTACTTCCATAGTCCCATTCCTCGCCATATCCAGCCCTAAGTATCTGAAACATGCCACTTCTTCGATTTCCTCACCATACAAACTTACACTCAGTCGCTCACGAACCTCCCTTTTACAGCACCACATAACCTTACTCTTATTTACATTTACTCTTAGCTTCCTTCTTTCACACAACCTCCCGAACTCAGTTACTAGTCTCTGTAGCTTTTCTCTCCAGTCCACCACCAGAGCCGTATCATCTGCATACAACAACTGATTCACTTCCGAAAAACCTCCTCCCGCAACATGCTTCATTCCCGCTCCCTTCCCCATGACACTCGATTTCACCTCTTTAACCATCCCGTCTATAAACACATTAAACAACCATGGAGACATCACTCAACCCTGCCGTAGACCCACTTTCACCGGAAACCACTCACCCTCCTCTCCTCCCACACGCATACATGCTCTATTCTCTCGGTAAAAACTTTTCACCGCATTCAACAACGACCCATGCATCCCGTACAGTGCAGCACTTTCCACAACACCTTTTTCTATCATACGCTTTTTTTAAGATCCATGAACGCCACATACAAATCCATTTCTTTCTCCAAGTATATCTCACACAGCATCTTCACCCCAAACACCTGGTCCACACACCCTCTACCTCTTCTAAAACCTCCTTGCTCCTTCCCAATCTGTTGCTCCGTGCAAGCCACTACCCTTTCAATCACCACTCTCCCATACACCTTACCTGGAACACTCAACAGACTATTTCCTCTATAATTCGAGCATACATTTTTGTTCCCCCTTCCTTTATACAGGGGGACGATACATGCACTCAGCCAGTCCTGAGGCAGCTCGCCTCTGTCCATACACACATTAAACAGACGCACTAACCAATCAACACTACATTCACCGACTTTTTTCAGGAGCTCAACAGCTCCTACCGCTTTTCCACCTTTCGTCCTGCTTTCATCCTTTCATCCCTACGGACCAACCCATTCGCCACAACTCTCACACTCTGAATCTCCTCTCTGCCCAAACATACCACATCTGTTTCCCTATCTTCCGACACGTTCAATAGCCCCCTCAAAATACTCACTCCCTTTGTCTTTACATTTTCTATAATTACTTCCCCATGGACTCTTTCACAGTCATGCTCATCTGCCCTCTCACTTTCCTCAAACTATACACTTCTCTCCAAAACATCTTGTTCTCCCTGAAATTTTCTGACACTCTCACACCCCATCTCTTATTTGATCTCTCTTTCAGCTCTCGCACTTTTCTCTTTACATCTTGCCTCTTCCTCTTATACTCTTCCAAATCACCCACACTTCTGCTCTGCAAGTACCGAGCATATACTTCCTTCTTTTGCTTCATCAACATTTCAACCTCTACATTCCACCATTCACTACCCTGTCGTTTATGTCCAACCCCAATCTTCCGTACACCATACACATCAGTCACACACTTTAGCACCGCTTCACTAAATGTCTGCCACTCCTCTTCCACACCTCTTGTTTCACTCTCTCCCACCCTGCACCATTCCTCATTCAGTCTCTCCTGATACATCCATTTACAACTCCTTTTCCTCAGTTCACTCACTTTCACTACCCCTCTCACAGACACACTACCCCCTCTTACTCCCCACCCACCACAAACCTTCACTTTCCCCTCCACCAAGAAGTGGTCAGACATTCCACCTGCCACTACTCTCAGCACATTCACATCTAATAACCTTCCCCTCGTCATTAACACATAATCCATTAGTGCTATCACCTCGGACACCACTCACCCACGTGTACTTATGTACATCTCTTTTACGAAACCACGTATTCCCAATCATCAATTCTCTTTCAGCACACAACTCAACTAACCTTTCCCCACTTCCATTCACACTAGGCACCCCATGCATCCCAACTATACCCTCAATTGGCACATCCACCACTCTCGCATACAAGTCCCTTAGCATGACAACTCGGTCCCTCGCATCAAAACTACCCAAACACTCACCCAATTCGTCCCAAACCGCGTTCCGTATCTCTCCACTCTTCTCACTCCCAGGTCCACACGCACTAACAATCACCCATCTCTCTTGGCCCACTTTCATTCTGACCAACATCAGCCTTGAGCTCACTTCCTTAGACTCTTTCACACATTCCCATAGTCCATCACGTATCAGAAGCGCAACCCCCTCCCTTGCCTTAGCCCCCTCCCCAACCCCGGGCTTTACTCCCCCGAACATTCCCAAACCACTCCACACCCTTACCCTTCAGCTTTCTTTCATTAAAGGCCAGGACCTCCAGGTCTCTCTCACGAAACAGAACACCAATCTCTCCCTTCTCATCACCCTGACCACATCCACGCACATTCAAACACCCCAGCCTGAGCCGTCGCGGAAAGCCCCCGCTGTACTCTTTCTCTGACCGTTCCTATTTGTGGAAAATTACATACAGGTGGGAGTGGTTTCCAGACCCCCGCACCCGTCCTTTATTTTTAGTCGCCTTTTACGACACGCTGGGCTCACGTGAAAAGAATTCTTTAAATCACCTATCCCCAGGGATAAAATTTAGCATAAAAATGAAATTTCCCGTTATTTGGAATGGGAATTTTAGAAATTTGGGGAATAAAAGTGAGAATTTGGAAAATATGAAGAAATAACAGAGCAGAACATAGCATAGCATATCAGCATTAATAGCATAATAGGCTTCAGTAATATTAAAAATTTTCTTACATCCTGTTGACAGAAATGTGAAGGTCCGAACCAATGTCTATAGCGAAGTAATGGAAAACCCAGCCTGTTTATGGTTCGAAACCATGTGGAACCTTGAGCATTGCTTAATAATTAACATATAATTCATATTGTTATTATTAGATAATACAAATTTTTGGATCACTTGAAGATCAGGGCCCCCATTTATTCTTGTTTTCTGGTTTACAGTACCAAATATAATAATAAATTAAACTGAATGACCGGTTAGGTCAACTGTACGCCCTTGACGATTGGTTAGGTTAAGTAGTGATATTTTCGTTGGTTTTAACGAAGATATCGTTTGGTAATTGAGGCTGGGGCCCTGATCTTCAGGTGATCCAAAATTTTAAATATACTTTTATCCTGTTTATAGAAGGACTTTAAAATATAATGCGTTATAAATTTTGCAATAAATTGTTGTTGAAGGAGAGAATGGAAATTCCGAATTAGTAAATACTTATTAATAATTCGTAGTATTACGAAATATTAGTAATCATTCGAAATAATTCATTATAAATTGATTTAAAATTGATTTATAAATTCTTATATAATTAAATACCTCATGTTACCTTAAAATAACTTATGGATCACCTGAAGATCAGGGCCCCCAGCCTTCGTTAGTTAACCTTATAAGGCTAACTAACGAAAATATCACGATTTAACCTAACCAATCGTCAAGGGCGTACAGTTAACCTAACGATTGGTTAGGTTAAGTCGTGATATTTTCGTTAGTTAGCCTTATAAGGCTAACTAATGAAGGCTGGGGGCCTTGATCTTCAGGTGATCCTAACTTATTTATAATTGTGAGTTTAAACTTAGAAGATTTTAAAACTTGAAAACCTTCTGGATTTAACCTTTCAAATTTAATGATGAGTTATGCGGAATAGTATGAATTAGGGTTGGGTTTAGAGTTAATAATGAGATAACTTCGTCATAAATATAAAGAATTAGTCATTTTAATTAACTATAAATATACAAGAATAGCTGTCTGCCGGAAGGTTTTCTTTTTCGTAGGTTCAGGTGGGACCTTTCACAGTTCCAAAGTGCCGATTTCTGCTTGAAACGTCATACATTTCTTGCTTGTCATGGAAACAAGTTGGCATGATTCAAGGAAAGAAAAACGACTCAAATGAGAATAACAACGTATATAGAAGCATACAAACTTCGCGCGAAATCGTTAATGAATATACATAATTATGCGAAATAGACGGACTTAACCTTTTAATTTAATCATTTAAACGATACGATGAAAGAACATTAAAAATTTATTGATAATACAAAGAATTAATACATTAAACATTAAAAATATAGTTAACTAAAATTAATATAATGTATAAAATACATCAAAATGTTGCCAAAGAACATTTTTTAGTTAATGTTATAAACCTATAATACTTTAAATATCTTTGAATAGGTTTCGTTCAGAGCTGTTAGGCTTTAATATACTATATTAGGTGCTCTTCCAATACGTGCTCTACCGTAAAATTTACATTCCAATATGTGCTAACTAACGAAAATATCACGACCTAACCTAACCAATCGTCAAGGGCGTACAATTGACCTAACGATTGGTTAGGTTAGGTCGTGATATTTTCGTTAGTTAGCACATATTGGAATGTACATTTTACGGTAGAGCA
The DNA here is from genome assembly GCA_023014485.1 of Bathynomus jamesi. Taxonomy (NCBI): domain Eukaryota; kingdom Metazoa; phylum Arthropoda; class Malacostraca; order Isopoda; family Cirolanidae; genus Bathynomus; species Bathynomus jamesi. The sequence goes on along the minus strand of JAJOZX010000332.1, from coordinate 267,584 downwards.
CGTATTGGAAGAGCACCCTATATTATTACAATTTGAATGAAAAAAAGAAACGCTCATAAGCATATATTATTTTGCACAAAAATGAACATACATCTATTACAATTTTAGGATCACCTGAAGATCAGGGCCCCCAGCCTTCTTTAGTTAACCTTATAATGCTAACAAACGAAAATATCACGACTTAACCTAACCAATCGTCAAGGGCGTACAGTTGACCTAACGATTGGTTAGGTGAAGTCGTGATATTTTCGTTAGTTAGCCTTATAAGGCTAACTAATGAAGGTTGGGGCCCTGATCTTCAGGTGATCCCAATTTTAAAGTAAAGCTACATTAATTATTTGATTAGATAGGAAATAAAATGAGTTTTCTGTTTATTTTCTATTATAGCTGTATTTTCTACGACTTTGTATTTCGATTTCTCCAACATTTTTCTTCACTAAATATTTTCCTTTTCAGATTTATTGAAAACATTCTTAGTAACTTTTGTTCGATAAGCCTGAAAGGAAATCGTCGCTGTCATAGTTTAATGTCTTCATTCAAAGCTTATGTTTATTTTTAAGGGAAAAGTAATTTCTTTTGTGAATAAACTCTTCAAATACAGTAAACATTTTTATGCGAATGATTTTCTACTTTGACCTGAAATTAATCGTATAGAATTTCAAGTAACTTTTTGAAAAGAAATGGATGATGAAGTTATTTTATACAAAGGAATACAAAGGACACCAAACAGGAACAGACCGGCTGATCCCTACGAGGCTGTCTGTTTAAGAAGAAAGGTTAAAAGAAGTAAAAAAAACTTAAAAACAAGTGAAAGTTTTAAAGCAAAGCAGAAAAAAGAGGTTGAGAGGTTGGAAAGAAATTTGAAGATAAAGTGAAAATTTTAAAATACGGAGGAGGGAATCCAAGTGAAGATTCCATGGCTGGCAATCCATTCCACGAATTAACTATACGATTGAAGAAAAAATTTTTAGCTTCATTAGAATTAAAATGTTTACCCACTAATTTCAGACCATTACCGCGAGTTCTGTCTGCATTCCTGAAGGTGAAATATTTTTTCGCGTCGACATTATCAAAACCTTTAATCATTTTAAAAACCTGGATTAAATCTCGAATTCGCCTTTTACGAGTGAGAATAAATTTAGCGTTTCTGAACGGGCAGCGTATGATTTGTTTCTTAGTCTAAGAATCATCTAAAAAGCACGTCGCTTTACTCTCTCCATTCTGTCTATGTCCTGTCATTATTCCACGTTGAGGCGTACTAAGGAATTATATGATGTTAGCATTGTTTTCTCCGACTTAAATTCAAACGATCTACCAATAAATCCTAAGTTTTTATTTGTTTTTCTGACCGCTACGATACATTGCTTTCTCGGTTTAAGAGTGTCGGCAACAATAATACCTAAATCTTTCTCTTCCGCAAAACTTGCTAGCGTCTTGTCGCGCATAAAATACTTTTCTTTAATATTGTTTCTACCGATATGCAACGTTTTAATTAATCTTCATTTTTTAATATCTTCTTGAATCTGCAAACGTTCTGTCACTGAGTTTGTTCGTCCCTCTAGTTTAGTGTCATCCGCAAAATTTTGAAATTATACTCTTAATTCCCGAGTCAATGTCATTGATATAAATAATAAAAACAACTGGTTCCAGAACTGATCCCTGACGCACGCCGCTAGTTACACTGGTGCTCTTCCAATATGTGCTCTACCTTAAAATTTACATTCCAATACGTGATCTACCTTAGATTATTCGGATTAGCAGCAGGTACGTTAGTTAGCCTTATAAGGCTAACTAACGAAAATATCACGACTTAACCTAACCAATCGTCAAGGGCGTATAGTTGACCTAACGATTGGTTAGGTTAAGTCATGATATTTTCGTTAGTTAGCCTTATAAGGCTAGTTTCACGGTAGAGCACCTATTGGACTATGGTAGATCACAGTTTCGCGGTAGAGCACATATTGGAAGAGCACCGTTACACTTTTCCAGTTAGACGATTTGCCATTTGTTTCCGTCCACTAAGCCAATTTTCGATCCATTTGAGAACATAATTAACAATTCCGTGAGAGTGAAGATTAGTCAATAATCTTCCATGTGGCACTTTATCAAACGCTTTTCGAAAATTGAAATATATAATATCTACTGTTTTAGGGTTTTACTTTCGTCATATCCATTTACAATATCATTAAAGAAATCGAGCAAATTAGTAAGACAAAAACGATTACGTCGAAAGCCGTGTTGAGAATCTTTGATTAATTTACTCATTTCTAAGTGATTAACTACTTTGTCCGGAACGATCGTCTCTACAAGCTTACCAACTACTGAAGTCAGGCTGATGGGACGATAACTTCACGGAAGCGATTTGTCACCTTTTTTAAATATTGGGGTAATGTTTGCAAGTTTCCAATGGAGCGGAACTTCTCCAGACTGTTACGATTTATTAAATATATATATGTGAGAGGAGAGACTATTGCGCAGTTAACTTCTTTAAGTACCTTAGGGAAAAGCTCATCTGGACCTGGAGTTTTATTAGGATTAATTTTACCAAGGCCGAGAGTACTTCGCTTTCACTAATGGTAAAATCGTGAAGCTTTAAATAATCATCACTGAGCATGATTACGGGAACAGAAATGTTGTTCATATTTTGTTAGTAAAGACGGAAGAGAAGAATTTATTTAAAACTTCCGTCATTTGTAAATCATCGTAAATTTTTTCGTTGTTTTCGCCTGTGAATGTACCAACAGTCTGTGAAGCTACATTTCTTTTCCTAACATAATTACAGAATTCTTTCCGATTTGATTCATTTTGGTTCACTATATATAGCTCATAATTGCGCTTACTTTTTCTAATAAGTTTTTTACTTCGCCTTCTCAATAGTTTGTAAGCATTTTCATTGGACAAATTATTTGATTCTTTAAATTTAAAATACGCGTTCCTTTTTAACGTTAAGCTACTTTTAATTTCAGCATTCCACCATTTAGGTTTAACAGACTTCGCCAGTCTCTTTTTACGTAATAGGATATTACTCGATTCTAAACGTTTAAAATAATTATAAAAAGAAGTGCATGTGCCTGGATGTGCCATTAATATCATCGTGTGACAGAGCCTCATCCCAATTTTCACTATTTAATCTTCTTTGTGTTTATTTTCCACTTCTAATATTATACTTTCTTCAATTTTGAGGTTTTATAGAATAAATTTGAATGGTACTTAACAGGATTAATTTGATTGTTTGATTTAATGATTAAATGGATATTTTTATAATAATCTATCTATAAATAAAAAACTTTGCGCGGTTTTGAGCGGAGTTGAGCGGAGTAACAAATATCTCTTTTGCTCAGTCGCCCGTTATGATTGGCTGCTCGCGTAAAGTGGGTGGAGCTAATGTCTCTCGCTCAGTCGCCCGTTAGGGTCGGATCTATCAAGATGAGCGGCGTTAAAGATCACGAAGTAATCACAAGCCCTACCCATAGGGTAGGGAGCCGAAGGCGCTGCTTGTTTTACTAGATTTTTATTTCATTATTTTTTATTTCGTGGGAAGGATTGTTATATAACGATTCCGAAGGAAACCCCCCAAATTATTGTGAATTCAGGTGAATAATACGCTTTTTCTTTCCCAAGAATCTGTTTACGTATTAGTATTTCCCGCTTTCAAGTACCATCCCCTATTTATGACTGAGTCTATAAAGAGGGTTGAGAGCTAACGCTCAAGACCAGAAGGACAGACAGCGAGAGAGTGGGACAGACAAGAGTACAGGCAAGAGACAGAGCCGAAAGTAACAGTTCTACAGGTAGTCTGTAAACATCACAGGTAAACATCACAGGTAGGCCTGTAATGTTTTACAGGCCTACCTGTAAAACAGACTTACTACACTCGTTGAAAAAAATCTACATAGCAAATCATCTCCAATTATTTATTTAACCCGTTAACCCTGAAAGAAAATTGGTTTACCATCTCAATAATACGTCTAGGAAAAGTACGAACCCAACACATGAGAAGAGAATACCAGAACCAATGATAAATAAAATCGTGGGTGAAACAGAAAAATCCAGAAACAAGTGACAAAATTTTTGACATCAAAACATATATATATACTGATCAGTCTTTCCTTGTGAACAGACGTGTTTTATCGAGTGTCCATTGTTATCAATTGAATAAGTGGTTTTCGTTGAAGTGTTTTAAAAAAAAATAGTGTTCGGTGCATTCACAACTAAATTACTTCGTGCTACTAATCATTCATTAACGAATATATTTCATTTATTGACGTTATTCAATACTATGTTATTTGATCAAACCAAGGCTACTGCACGTGGCTTGCCGTGTTGTTTTTCAAATCTATCAAAAAACGTGCTGACATAAGGTTCATTTTTCCTTCCTTCGAGAGGTCAGGTAGAGTGCGTAATGGAGCCCCATTGAGAAAACCTAAGACATGTCTACCAGTAATAACAAACAATAAGTTTTCTGTTTTAGGTTTTGAAGATGATGATGAACCGGAAATACGACTCGTTGGCGATTCCATTGTTCGAGGACAGCTCGAGGAATTCTGTGGGAGAAACCCTCGTCGTAGGCGCCGTTACTGCTACCCTGGTGCAAGGGTGGAGGATATAACTAATAGTGTTGACCAATTTACAGATGGTACCTCCGAGGACACAACGTATGTTATTCATGTCGGTGCTAATAACGTTTTAAATTCTAGATCGGAAGAACTGCTGGCTGGTACAGGGACTAACTAGAGCGATTAAAGGAAAAAACTAATAAGATTGTTTTAACAGGTATACTTCCTCGAATTATCCATCGTAACGATTTCTACAACAAGGCGACCTATATTAACAATAACCTAAAGTCTCTTTGCCAACAGGAAGGAGTGCATTTTGAGAATTTTTGGAACAGTTTCTACGGTAGGAGGGACTTGTTCCTCGGAGATGGACTGCATCTTAATGACGTAGGAGCTGCGCGTTTAGGAAGACTATTTCATAATACTGTCTCTTCTTTTCAGGCTGCCGTAACTCGAACGGTCCCAGCGTAAATTCCATAAATTTCCACTGCGCTCGCGAAGTTGTCGGAATTACAAACAATTTGAAGGTTCTATCCTTAAATGCTCGTAGCCTACGAAATAAAATAAACGAATTGTTTTCTTTAATTGCTTGTAAAGACTATGGTATAATTGCGATAAATGAATCGTGGCTTAGCACTGAAACTCGTGACTTTGTAGGGGAGTATCAAATTAAAGGTTATAGACTTTTTGTTAAAAACAGAATAGGTAGGCGAGGAGGCGGTGTCATGTTGTATATCAAAGATAATATAGCGAACGTTATAGAAGTAAAGCACACAATTCCAGAACCGATGGATTCGACTATAGCAGAACTTAAATTGAACGATTTCATACTTGTTGCGGTTATATATAGGCCCCCTAATCAAACAGCTGATACGGACGAAGCGTTATATCGTGAACTAAAGCGAATAATCGGTAGTGAGCAGGCTTTAGTTATGGGTGACTTTAATTGCGCTAACGTAAATTACGATACAATGCAGGGAGACGCGGAAGGTAATCGTTTAGTTAATTTTGACGAGGATAGCTTTCTTATTCAAAAGGTTGGGGAACCTACGAGGTTGGACAGTATTTTAGATTTAGTAATAACTACGGATGATAGGCTAATTACTGATCTTCAAATAATAGAACCGTTGGGCAATAGCGATCACAATATGGTAGAGTTTGTCCTCTCAGTAAGTCACTCGAAACCAGCTAACTCGACGAAAATTCCTAACTTCCAGCACGCAGACTTTAGTAAATTTCGAAATAAATTGTCACACGTCAATTGGGAAAACGTGATGGGGAACTCCAACGCAAAACTAATGTGGGAATCGTTCGAAACAGTATTTAGGACTATAAATGAGGAATGTGTACCGTACAAAATTAAGCGTGCGAAAGTAAACAACCAGCCCTTGTGGTTTACTTCTAGAGTAGGAGACATTATAAAGAGTCGAGATAGGGCTTATGGGCTACATAAGTGCGATAAATATAATTTGTGGTTACGAAACAACTACATATCTCTAAGGCGTGAAGTGAAAAGTGTAATAAAAAAGTCCAAGCGCGAATTTGAAATCTCCATAGCTCGTGACGGTAAAGAAAACCCCAAGCGATTCTTTCAATACGTCAATAATAGAATTCCAGTAAAAAGCGTCTTGGGGCCTTTGAAAAATGTAAACGGAGATCTAGTTTCTGAAAAAAAAGGAAATGGCTACCTTGCTAAACGAATTTTTTACGTCAGTTTTTACTATAGAAGATGTAACAAATATCCCTACGGTCACGGACATAATACCTTTTAATAATGGTAATATTTTGGATAATATAGTGGTTAGTGAAGGGGTGGTAACGCGCTATATTGATAAAATGAAAACGCGTAAATCACCGGGGCCGGATTCCATATATCCCATACAACTAAAATAATTAAAAGATAGCATTGTTGTGCCGCTAACAAAGATTTTTAATGCGTCTATTTCTGAGGGGTGCGTACCAGATAATTTCAAGTTAGCAAACGTAACACCTATCTTTAAGAAAGGCGATAAAGGTGCGGCGGGAAATTATAGGCCAATCAGTTTAACGTCTGTTGTAGGTGAGCTACTGGAATCAATAATTAGGGATCGTATAGTCGAACACTTAGAAGTGCATAAGCTAGTTAGAAATACGCAGCACGGATTTAGGCGAAACAAATCTTGCTTAACTAATCTTTTAGAATTTTTCCAAAGCGTGGTTGACGTTTACGATAGACATCGGGCGGTTGATGTAGTGTATTTAGATTTTCAAAAAGCGTTTGACACCGTGCCGCACAAAAGACTCATTGAAAAAACTAATGCTCATGGAATCAGGGGTGTAATAATAAATTGGCTAGAAGAGTGGTTGCGAGGCAGGAAACAGAGGGTGGTCGTTGATGGAGCGGAGTCGTGTTGGGCTAATGTAGCGAGTGGCGTTCCTCAGGGTTCTGTATTGGGCTCCTTGCTTTTTCTTATATATATTAACGATTTAGATGTCGGCCTAGTCAGTACAGTTTCAAAGTTTGCGGATGATACGAAGCTGGGTGGTAGGGCGATTAATGACGAAGATAGAGGTAAAATTCAGGAAGATCTGAATAAAATCGTTGATTGGTCAGTCACATGGCAAATGAGATTTAACGTTGATAAGTGCAAAATTTTGCATATAGGTTCACGTAACGGTAATTTTGCGTATAGTATGTCAGGGAAAGATTTAACAAGCGTAGAGCAGGAAAAAGATTTAGGAGTTATAATCACTGGTGATTTAAAAGTAGCGAAACAAAGTACAGCAGCGGTTAATAAGGCGAACAAAGTGTTAGGTTTTATAGCTCGAGATTTTGAGTACAAATCGCGCGATATTATAGTTCCACTTTATAAATCATTAGTTAGACCCCATTTGGAGTACGCGGTCCAATTTTGGAATCCGCATATGCGCAAAGATATAGACAAAATCGAAAGAGTTCAAAGACGAGCAACTAAGATGATTCCGTCGCTTAGGTCAAAGTCGTACGAGGATAGGCTTAAGGAGTTAAAATTGACAACACTCGAGACTAGGAGGTTAAGGGGTGATCTAATCCAGGTTTTCAAAATTATGAATAGGTTCGATAACATAGATAGAGATAGCTTTTTCGAAATATCTCAATATAATAGGATTAGAAATAACGGGTGTAAGTTGACAAGTAGAAGGTTCGAGACAGCAGTTGCGAAAAACATTTTTACGCATAGAATAGTAAATAGCTGGAATAGTTTGCCGGTAGAACTAATTAGTAGCACGTCTATAAACATGTTTAAAAATCGATTAGACGCATATGTTGATAGAAAGGGTATAGTTTAAGGTAGTAAAATTAAGGCTTTCTGGTGATAGATCCCACAGCTCAACACAAGTGTTGTGGGATATAGGGAGGCAGCGTCTTGGGTTAGGGGATACTCTCTGTCCTTACACACCCCATTTAAAGAGATTCCTCTGCCGAGCGGTGCCCCCCATAGTACTGTGAGGTATTGAAAAACTCATGATCTTCACTTGCCCCACAAACACCTTTAAATGGGAGACCCAAAATGGGTGCACACACATTTCTACATTACTGTACAGTCTTTACAGCCACACCTACACTTTTCCTCGTAAGTGTATATATTGTAATGTATATGGTTGTAAATTTTGACTTGGTCCGCAATCGATATGGACCGTGACTTGATGGATACCGTAATGAAATTGACTGGATTCTTTGGATCTGATATATTTGCATGTCCGTTATAAATAGATATAGAGTGTAACATATTTGTGGACAGTAGTCTATTATGACTTGATCTCTGGATCTAGAGATTCTATCTTTAGTTTTAAATCGATAATTAATTAGTTTTAAATTGATAATTATTTAGTTTCGTAAAAATTGGTCGTTGCCAATTTACCGGCAGTTTTTACATAAATTTCTTATGTTCTTGTGGTTCGGAACCCACGTAAAATTGTAGGTCCCCTCCGCCACCACGGAGGACATACACAATACACGATTACGAACACAGTTAGGTAGACCAGCCATGAGTGGATCCTAGGGTCTTTGTTGGTCTGAAACATTATAACATTATAACATTACATTATAACATCTTTATAAGAACTATATCCCTTGTATAAAATCAACTTTATTAACTCGCAAACAATTTGAAACAACCTGCATGTCTTAAGAGCTGTTGATTCAATTGGCGGCCCTGTTTGCTAGTTTTATGCAGTCCGTGGCGCTACTTTTATAAAACAAAACTCGTGGTTCGAGTTTCGATAGGAAGCTCCCCCGGACGACATAACCTTTATGGCTGCTCCCCGGTGTTAGGTGAAACACTCCAACTTCAACTCCAAAACTCGTGGTTGCAGTTCGACATTTAAAATGGTTTTCTTTCTTTTAACGTTTGCAATATTTAACATTATATTAAATTATTAATTTCGATTGCTAATATTACAGTGTATGAATTTATAATAAAGACTACAGGATTTCTAATCATTATTTTTATTAATGGTTGAAATTACTGTAGTTAAAATTTTAGTGTTTATAAACTTTTTGCAGTTCTTACGTAATTGAGAACATATACATATATATTTTGGTAGTCGAACAAAGTTATCGAATGTTATGCCAGAATAAGTGGCTCAGTGGGTAACACCGTTTTCCTATAAGCCAAGTGAAGAAACTGAGGTCGGGGGATTCGACTCCCGATAAGTGTGAGTGTGTGTCAGGGGTGTGTGTTTTGGGGTTGTGTCACCTCCTTCGTAACATCTAGGGTCGTATGGTGGAAGGGACCTACAACATCCAGCTACTACCCAAACCAAACATCGCTTAACTTTGTTAATCTAAATGGAAGGAATGTTACGACGTGGCAATGACGCATTCTTCAACTCCCGATAGTAATCATTGAAGAGAACCAGAAACTGGCACAGCGCTCAGGCCAACTACATTAATGTAGCCCACTGTTATAACTCCTGTATTATTATTACCAGCACCATCAAGCTTCAAACCCCGACCTCAGTGTCTTCACTTCGCTTATAGGGAAACGGTGTTACCCACTTAACTACAGACGCTGGCTTCGACTCCCGATTGCGGTGATTATAATAATCCAGAGTTCTATTGCAACGGGCCAAGTTTGTCTGGCCTGAGCGATGTGCCAGTTTCTGGCCTTCCTGACTCATTATATTTAAAAATTTTTATCACGCAATGAAGCCCTCAAGTGAACTCCAAACATGGTTTGAAGTTGGACAGCCCTGGTTGTTTCTATCATAAATATTTATTTATTGTAACTTTTCATCGACTTCTCGTGCGTTCTCGGTCCTCGGTAAACTAACAAAGTTAGTTTATCTTGAAAAATAATTAACATAGAAAAATTTGCTGGCATATTATATGATGTATTTATATAAGCCAGCGCCTGACACTTGTCTTGTACCCACATTCTCCTGTCATACAGTTTTGTATAGCATCATCGTATATATTCAGTGGAACAGTAATTCTGTAGTTTTACCAATAGATAAAATCAAAATAAGAAAGTAGATACAATTACATATATGTAATCGTAACATATTATATACATATATGCAATTGTAACGTTATTTGAGTGAAGTAATTCGGTTTGGTGACTGGTACTAAATTTGGTTGCGGTTTTGAAAAACACATAAAACGTTGATTCTAGCAACGGTTAGGAAGATGAAATTTAAAATGGTGAAAGTTATTTTAAAAAATACTAAATTTACATGATCCTACACATAAATCCATGAATTTACTGTCACGCAGTTTTAGAGGTTCAGAACTAGTAAAGATCGAGGCACAGTACATTGAACACTTTAAAATGTGTAATTATAAATAAGTAAATATCACAGAACTGTAAATACTGCGAGTGGAATCAATAATTTTAAGGTATTACATTTTGAACTTCATTTTCTCGCTCTTCCATCATTTGATCGAAAATGGATCCGTCCACGAATGACACCATTTTCTTCTGCCTCGGCTGACACGTACGCCTTACCATTTTTCTCTGGATTGGCACTTTCTGGAGGCGTAAACTGAAGACTGGCCTAGAATACCTGATCAAAGCATGTTAGTGTCTTTCGTGAAAGGACCCATCACCTTTTCATCACTCCTTTACGATGTGTGTGACAGAGAATTTCATTTATTTAACTCGACGACTTATCGTATGAGGTGTAACCTTTAAAAGTGAAGAAATTCCAGTAACATAGTTACAAATTAAACATTCCATAGCATTTTCATTATGCACTTTAGGATTATTCAGAGTAGCTTCGAAATCTTTACCTTTCGCAAATATTCTCCGAAGGAGACATGTAGAGAAGTTAACAAGCATGCGTGTTTATGGTATATCTTCGTTATCGTCGTTTCTTGGAAGAACTATAAAGTATCATATGATAGCGTGCGATAACTGTGAAACATTTTTACGTTTATTCCAATAATTGATCACTCGAAAAACCTAACGAAAATCAGTAAAATAATATATATATATATATATATATATATATATATATATATCAGGACAGAGAGAGAGAGAGAGAGAGAGAGAGAGAGAGAGAGAGAGAGAGAGAGAGAGAGTAACAAGGCCCTAAGATCCACTCGATGCTGGCTAAAGAAGGAAGTAAAAAAGTTAGAAATATCACTGAAAATAAAGAACACTGAAAATTTATACCATACTCGCATTTATAGACGTGTAAAGCTTTGACCCAGGAATAGTAGTAATAATAAAGTATAGAACAGAAAAGGTTCTCTGCTTCCTCCGCCGTCCACTGCTGACAGAAAATAGTGGTGAAAGAAAATTTACGGGAAAGTAGGAAAAAGTATAATGAAAAGGATAGCTTCAGAGTTCATTCACACCATGCGTACACTTATCTCGTGTACTGAGTTACGTATTAGAAGACAGCGGAAAATACAGGATAACATAAATACTAAACTAATCTAATCTACAGCATTCATTTTTTTAAAGGAATTTTTATTTATTTATTATGTACCAGAAGTCATCATTTCATCGTTGCATCATTTCTCCTCGTTGCACTACTTCTCCGCGTTGCATCATTTCTCCTCGTTGCATCATTTCTCCAGAGAGAGAGAGAGAGAGAGAGAGAGAGAGAGAGAGAGAAATCATTGCGTTATTTCCAATTTAATGACAATATAATATTTGTGCATTTATAAATAAATATATTAAAGTTATAATTTTTTTTAACACGTTCCAATTCCTTAATAACGCATAATACATGTTCGTTACACTCGCATAAGCATATATAACTAAGATATAACATAAAAACTTAATAAATTTGAAAAGATGAAAGTTATAATGATGCATACAAAAAAAAATCCTAATAAAATGTTTAATTTCAAAATTTCAAAAATTTTCGAAAGTAAACAAATTATGCAGTCAATATTAGCTACAATGATTTTGAAACTGAAGATTCTACACTTATTTTATGGTATCGCTGTCGAAAACATTATTGGAGCGGGAGAAAATATTGAGATGTGAAATAGCGCTGCTAATTTTGGCAAGAAATTTATTTGCATTTTGTCCAAGTTCCCGTTTTTGCTTTATTTGAAATGCAATTCAGTTTTTATATTAAATATTGTTCAAATAAAGAATGAGCAGTTCAGGTACAAACTTTAATTGGAGTTCTGACGTTCAAGAATTTTACAAATAGTCAATGTTTGGCTTCGTTTAAAATTAACTCACTATTCTAGTTATGCGAACCGAGTACACACACACACACACACACACACAGATATATATATATGCGCATCTCCGCATAGGCAAAGTATCGAGTTTTTTAAATCCATGTATCTAAAAAACTAATTAAGCAAACATAATTCAACTTAACCTAACCTAAGTCCCATCTACCCCAGAAGGGGGTAATTGAGGGCTCGAAGGTTGTTTTGTTAAGGCTAATCTTGTCTAACCTATCCTAAATAAACCTTAACTAATCTAACCTAGCGTAACTTAACCTAATCAAGACCAAATATTTTTTCTCCGAAAATAAAAATGTTTCTAAATTTTTTATATTAATTACATTAATGTTCCGAGGTATCGAAATTTTTACCTCACAAAAGAATTTGCCTCACTACATCTGTGAATTATTACACACTGAACCTCAATTACAGTATGTCCACTGTCCAGTTGCCTACGCGAGCACGCACACACATCGGCAAATATTTTCAGTGATGATTTACAAACTTCAGTGTGTGTGTGTATATATATATATATATATATATATATATATATATATATATATATTTCACGAAAGTAACACGTGAATAATATTTATGATGAAAATAACCACGAAAGAAAAGAAGACACGAAATAGTGCTCAAGCGCTTTCGTCTAATCACATCCTCAGGAACACTGAAATTAATCACAAGATTGAGACTATATATAGAACACAAAGAGAAAAAAATAAAAAATAATAATATGATTGGTGCAGAAACTAATTAGGAGGAGCCTACAATTCACTTGGAACAGTTACTAGAATTTTAGCGCCTTGCCCGTCTTATCTAAATCAGATAAGATAAATTTTATACTTTGATTTTTATGCAAATGTCAAAGGTTCTGAATAATTTGGGTAACATAGCAACAACATATATATATTATATATATATATATTATAATATATAGATACAGTGGTGGGCACCGTTAACCAAAAAGTTAACTTCGATAACGATAATCCGATAATTTTACTACAAAGTTAACGGAAGTTAACGATAATCCGTTAACGATAACTATTTCTTTACTAACATTTAAAAAAATCAAGGAAAAAAGCTTTAAAACCCATAGAAAATGTTTATTTATGCAAAATCCAACAATAAATAGGTAGCCTATTTAACTGTATTTTTATCAAGTTTTGCAACTTTTTTGCTTAATAACTTTTTTTTTTATTTTTAATAAAAAATGTACTGATTACATGTTTTGAAACCCGTTACCCTTGTAACCACTAACCATTAACTAAATTTTAATTTACCAGAGAATTATTATGGCGGGAACTGAAAGGTAAAATTAAATTTTAGGCACATTTATTAAAGACTATGACGCAATGTGCTGGTTGCCCTTCAGAAAGACCAACTTCTCAAAGTTAGGCCCAACTGCCAGTCTTGACCTCTTGGGCCTCAGGATGTCCTTGCCGAGACTGAGACTCAGAAGTGCCTGAGACAGAGGCGATCTCAATGTCGAGAACTTCTTGGTGCTCCATGGTTGAAGTTTAAAAGTTGTAGAGAATGCTTGGTAAGAGAGAACTGAACGCTGTCTAGTTGACGATAATACAGAAGAACCTAAAAAAAGTAAAATATCATCGTATAAAATATGTAACTAAACTAATAAAATATTAATTCAAACAAAATAGCAAAATTAATTCAAAATAATGTTAATTATAATAATATTAAATATAATATATAATATTACGTTATATAAAATATTTTATTTTACTTAACCTTTTTCTGTGAATTTTCAATAGAAGTAATTTTTCTCTATGTAATTATTTTATCTATAAAATATTTTATCTATGAATTATTTAGTCTATAAAATAAAAATACTTTGTCCATGAATTATTTTGTCTATAAAATATTTTGTCTATGTGATATACGCAATTGTTATTTAATTCGACGACAATATTACAATCAGTGAATAAAAACTATTATTCAAATTTTACATACTATATATACTTTTTTAGAGATTTACTAACGCAGTGTAAAAATACTGATTCATTAGTCATTACTATAAATTAATTTTTCTCAACCGTACATTTTATCATACGTATCTCCATACGTATTAATATATATATAATATTATAGGACTTTTACTAACGTTAAAAGAACCTTCTTACCTTCAATAAAAAGCGCACAACCTCCCCTTGCGAGATCTGGAAGCAGACTGAAGTTATGGCGGTTTGAATTCATTCGCGGAGCGGTGATCTTCCGTGAATGACTCCTCGCAGTTAACGTGTTAACGGACTTTAACAGACTAAATATCGAGTTATCGGAAGTTAACTGGTCCGATAACGATAAATGGAAATTAACTTCCGTTAATAATCCGTTAAAAAAAGTTAACTTCGTTAATTAACTGTTATCGGATTAACGCTTTAGTGCCCAACACTGTATATATAATATATATATATATATATATATATATATATATATATACGTGAGTTCGAAAAGTCTCTCCGCAGTCAACCAACACTTTAAAAAAAGTGTTTGGCAACAAGTGTAGACGAGTTGCTCTGTGCCTGCAAAATGGTGGAAAACACTTTCAACACATGCTCTAAAATCAAAAGGTTATGTAATAAAATCACTAAATCATGGTTGAATGAAAACATTGTAGTTTTTCAATTTCCTATGCGTTTAATATAGCACTGCGGAGAGACTTTTCGAACGTACTGTGTGTGTGTATATATATATATATATATATATATATATATATATATATATTGGTCATTTCTGATACAAATCTTCTACGTTAGCAAAGGCACTTTTTAGAATAAATTCCAAATAAGCCAATATACGAATAAAAGTAATCTTCGCTTTACACCTAAAAATAAAT
Organism: Bathynomus jamesi; assembly: GCA_023014485.1. NCBI lineage: Eukaryota > Metazoa > Arthropoda > Malacostraca > Isopoda > Cirolanidae > Bathynomus > Bathynomus jamesi. The sequence continues at coordinate 252,511 of JAJOZX010000332.1, read as the reverse complement.
AAATAAAAAAAAGAACAAAAAAAGTGATAACTTGATCCAAAAATTCTTGGTTTCTTGGGGACCATGATAACTGGAATTTCGAGATCCTAAACTGAGCCTTTTGAGCTTCTAGCGCCACCCAATAATCTGATAAAAAATAAAAGCAAAAAAAAAAAAAAATCTCCAAACTTTGTATTACGGAGTTTAAGAATAATTTATAGGTCGATAGATTTGATATATGCAAAACAGATAATATACAGATAGAAAATGTCTGATTCATAGCAAAGGGAGAAGAATCTTTCGCTTCCATATGGATGATGATTTATTGGCTTCCAGTCGCATGTTTATCGCCTTCATTGAAAGTCTTAACAGTACTGATAGTTTGACATTAAAGTTCAGAGCTAAAGAGAACTCCCACACTTTTTCGGTGCAGTGAATGAGGAATTTTTAAACTATGTTCCTCGCATAGAGAGAGAGAGAGAGAGAGAGAGAGAGAGAGAGAGAGAGAGAGAGAGAGAGAGATTTGAAATAAAAATCAGCCTTCATGTTGTACATACTTTGAATTTTTACTCTTTTGAAGCGCTGTCATGCTTCCCAACGGCATATTCAGATAAGAATACTGTAATTAAACTACAAAAATTAAACGTTAATGCCAACATTGTGTAAACCAATATGGATGTAAGATTATTATTATTATTAAAAAAAACAATACTTACATTTTGTATCGAAAAATTAATGTTAATTTCTTTAATCTCATATTTTCCTCATAATTCAAGCTAGACAATTTTCATTTTAATAATTTAATATTGTTTTAAAATGATTTAATAAATTAATAAGAAATTAAAATTAGATCCTTTTCTTTATGCTAATATTCCTCCTCAATATTTTTTGCATAACTAAAAATTTTACTTCATTAACTTTCAAAATTTTAAGTGTTTTATAAAATTTACCCCCTCAAAAAAAAAAAATTTTTTTTTTTGGCTTAAAATGTATTTGTAACCTTTGCAGTTTCTCGTGTCTTTCTGCGATTAATTTCACTTCCTTGTTCCGCTTTCACTGAAAGCATACAAATTATGCATTTCAACCGCTTTGAACATTTTCAAATAGGACAGCAAATAAAGGTTGGCGGATGGAAGCTTATGTAAGGTTTATGTTACCTTAAATGTTATACGAAATTCTCTGTTAAATAATACTGCCCGTAACCTGTGGTGGTTCATATATAATAATCCTACTTTTTATAAACGTTTTAGAGATTTTAAAAAGGTTTTTGTGATAAGCTTCTTAGTAGAAAATACAGTAGACCTTTACATATAATAAATGCAACTGAGATGTAGGGCACATTATTATTATTATTATTATTATTATTATTATTATTTTAGTAAAATCTTTTTTTTTGTAACGAATATTTTTCAGTTAACCCGAATAACTGTTAGTTTTAAGTGAACTAAAGAATATTTGCAAATTGAACAAAACTTTATAACTTGACTTACGTCATATATCATTTTATATAATGAAGACTACGTACGCACTGAGAAATTCCGTGGACCAAATTTTACAAAAAATTATCCAATAAAATAAAATCAATACTCAGAAAAATTAATGGAACAACCAATTTTAAACATGAAAGGTCTGTGTTTATGTAACGAAAAGGTGTAAATTGAAAAGTTTGTAGAACGTGAAAGATTTCACGGACAATCAATGTGGGGTCGAATTAGAGTCAGATAGCTTAGAATCTTGGCCCTACAAAAGAGGACAGTTCAGAAGATCATCGCAAAACTTTTTACACAAATTATTTACCGACGAGAACCATCATTAGTTTCAGAACAAGACAAAAAAAATAGTTCAGCAACAGAAGTATGAGTAGGCCAAGCAAATTTGAGCTACGAGACATCTAAAAGGGATATAAGGGTTATACATAGTTTTTAATGTAATATTTAATATTTAGTGCAATTTCCATTGGCTTTAATTACGACCTTTACTCGTTTGGCATTGTGTTGGCGAGAGACACGCAGGCAGCACTCGCAATTTTGTTCCATTGACCTTGTAACACTGCAGTTAATTCAGCTTTTTGCGTGCATTTGCGTTTTAAGACATTTTTCTTCAAAATTCCAACTTTCCAATTTTCAACTGAATTTTAATCACGAGAGTGAGGAGGCCAGTCAATTAGTTTCATTCCCCTTGTCTCAAGCCAGTTCGTAGTTACACCTGAAGTATGTCATAGACGTAGAGCATTGTCTTGCTGAAATAATACTTCGGTTTTTTGAGTTTCTAAAAAAATTTATTGCAGGGACTTTGCATTCTCTTTCTATGTGCGTCTCCAACCCTACTCCTTATATAAGTTGCCCTCAGAAGTTCCGAAAAGCTGTAAAATTATGTTAACATATTGAGTGCCAGACGCCATCAAGACAGCAGCACGAGACTGTAGACACCAAACGACCAGGGAAGAACTCCGTGGGGTTGACGTTAGGCAGGAGGCAGGGAGTGCTGGAAACCTAGTTTCTTCCGTTACTGTCCTCCTTAGCTAATCTTTTTCCGTATTTCATCTACTATGTGAGCAGTCCAGCATACTCTCAAACACACACTTCTCTCCCTACTCCTCACTAAATAGTCTTTTAAAAAATAAAAAAGTGGCATCGTCTTCAAGAGCCTCAGAGTCCCCTGGGAAGGGGATCATAAATGTTTCCACTTCTGGCTCCTCCGCTACCGATACTGAGAACGCGGACCAGGGCAGCGGGACTGGTTCTGCTACTACCCATTCAAGATGTGTTGGGCATCTGTCCGATTCACTTTTCATAAATTTCTGCAACATTCGTGGCCTTTCCTCAAATTTCCAATTTCTACAACACCACCTCTGTTCCCCTAAATCTCACCTTCTCTTCTTCACTGAAACTCAAGTGTCAGACGACTGACCGCAACCCCTTTTCTGTACCCTCCTACTTTCGCTATACTCAGTTTCATCCAAAGGTGGATGTTGCGCATATGTGTACAACGACCTAACTTGTTCCCGTATTCCCGAACTTGAATCTTCCGAATTCTACACCCTCTGGACACGCCTTACTTGCCAATCTCAAACTAAATACATTTGCGCTCTCTATCTTTCTCCTAATTCTACTGACTACCCAAAACTCTTTAACTACCTCATTTCCAAAATGGAATACATTCTATCCCACTCTCCTTTTACTGAAATCTCCATTTTAGATTTCAATGTTCACCACCACCTTTGGCTTTCCTCCCATTTCACTGACATCACTGGTGAACTAGCTAACAACTTCTCTATCCTGAATGACCTAGAGCAAAATGTACAGTAATCGACTCGTATCCTCGATCGCCTTGGAGACAGGCTTAACATTCTGAACTTATTTTTCACCACTCATCCTCCTTCTTACTCTGCCAAACTCCTTTCCCCGCTGAGCTCCTCCGACCACAATCTTATATTTATTTCCTGTCTTACTGCTCCAGTTTGTCCTTTACATCCTTCCAAAAGAGGTCGCCTTTGGCACTTTGGCGCCGCTAATTGAGAGGCCCTTAGGCAGTACTACTTTGATTCCCATTCAATGATTACTACTTTCGTGGTAACACTCTCTGAGTGTACTGAACGCATCACGGAAGTAAATTCTCTGTCATGAATGCGTACACTCCATATTATTTTCCTATTACCAATGCCAAAAACTTTGTTTTAACTTTGTTTGTTCTAATGCTATCTGCAACAGAGAGGAGACTTTCAGAATGTAGCGTCGCCATGCAACTCGTATCTCACTCAGCTTAATTTTTCTGCCGGATTCGCACAAAATCTTTTCTTTGACTAGCCAAAAATTCATTCATCAGACAAAAAATGTAAAAATTATCAAATTCTAATTCTTCTCACTCTTACTGGCATCAAGCCAAGAACCTCTCTAACAACTTTTACTTCCTTTTCCCTTCTTCTTTTCCATTCTGACGGGTCAGTTAAAGTTTCTTCTCCCGAAAAAGCTGAACTCTTCGCTCAGACTTTTGCCTCCAACTGAACCCTGGACGATTTCGGTCCTCTTCCTCCCTCTGAATTAATTATGTCTGAAATTAGAAACTTTTCCAAAGCTGTCTTTTCTGCCCCTCTGAGCTCAACTCTAGGAATGTGTACGGTCTTAATGGTCCCTCCTGTTCTTCTCAAGCCCCGTGCTTCTGTGCTAATAGCCTGCCGCGGTAAATTCTTTCATATTAGTCTTTCATCTAGTACTTTTCCTTCTTGCTGGAAGTTCGCTTTCATTCAGCCTCAAAGAAGGGTGACCGCTTTCAATCCTCCATCTATCGTTCAACTGCTTTGATTTCTTCTCTTTCTAAAGTTTTTGAATCTATCCTTAATCGAAAGATTCTTAAACAACTCTCTACTCACAATCTTCTTTCAGATCGTCACTATGGGTTCTTCAAGGGACGTTCTACTGGCAATCTTCTTGCGTATTTCGCTGACTCTTGGGCATCCTCTTTTCGCGAGTTCGGTGAAAGCTTTGCTATTGCGCTAGACGTATGAAAAGCTTTTAATAGAGTCTGGCACAAATCTTTAATTTCGAAACTGCCCTCCTTCGGTTTTTACCCTTCTATCTGTGCCTTCATCTCTGATTTTCTTTCTGGTCGAGCTATAGCTGCGATTGTAGATGGGCACTGTTCTTCTCCTAACGCTATTAATAGTTGTGTTCCTCAGGGTTCCGTTCTGCCGTCACTCTTTTTCTTTTATTTATCAATGATCTATTAAATCGCACTTCCTGTCCTATCCACTCCTTTGCCGATGAATCTACTCTTCACTTATCCATCCATTTCACAAAGCTTCCCTCTCAACAGTCACTACATGCTTTACGTGAGACGGTTATGGTGCACCTGACTTCTGATCTTTCTACTATCTCTGATTGGGGCAGAGAAAACCTTGTGGCTTTCAATGCCTCAAAAACTCAGTTCCTTCATCTGTCTACTCGTCACAATGTTTCACACGACTTTCCCCTTATCTTCAACAATACACAATTCAATCCTTCCTCTTCTCTTAACATTCTTGGTGTTTCCTTTTCTCATGATCTTTCCTGGAAAGATCACATATACCCTTTTTCTAAAACAGCTTCTAAGAAGTTCTAAAACAGGTGTACCGGCTGCGCAGTTTGTTTACCCGAGCTCAGTTGCTGTCTCTGTACAGGAGTCCTGTCCGCCTGTGTATGGAGTACGTTTTTCATGTGTGGGGTGGTTCAACCCACACAGTTCTATTTGACCAGGTGGAATCAAAGGCATTTCGCCTCATCAATTCCCCGCATCTTACTCACTGTCTTCAGTCCCTCTCTCTTCCACGCACTGTTGCCTCACTTTCTCTTTGCTATCGCCATTATAATGAACACTGCTCTTCTGAACTCTCTAACTGCATCGTTCTTCCTTTAAGGAGAGCACGCAGTACCCGACTTTCTACACTTTCTCATTCCTTTTCTGTCCAACTCTCTAACGTAAGAGTTAATCGGTATTATCAATCTTTCTTCTACTCAGCCGTTCAACTCTGGAACAACCCTCCTCAGTCCAGCTTTCCTTCTGTGTATTACCTTCAATCCTTGAAACGCAGAGTGTTCAGTCATTTCGTAATCTTTAAATTTTGATTTTGTCTCTCTTCTTCTTCTATGGGGGGGGGGGGTCGTTTTTGTTGGCATTTAGCTTTGACCCCTCCTTCCTGCATCCTGCATAAAAACAAGGCAAAAATAAGTCACGTCAATTGAAAAAATATGAAAAATGAGAGAAGATTTATGTTTTAAGAGATGATCCACTTACCTCAAAGTTACTTCTCGAACCAAAGAACTTTTGCAAAATATTCAGATGTCCAATGCTGGCACTCTTTTGCCCATTATAGTCTTTTTTTTGCGATTGACCTCTTACAGCCATGGCTTCTTTCTTGTCTTATAGCCCTTGAACCCTGTTTCAGCAAGTTTTCTTCTCACAGTTTTTACAGAAATACAAATTCCAGCAGCCTTTTGAAAATCAGAACGAGGCCCTGAAGATGTATTTTTATGATTTGTGATGGAGAGCCGTTTGAACATTCGATCCTGACGCTTAGATGTTACTCTTTTTCGACCACTACGTGACTGATTTGAATAACTTTTTATGTCTTTGAATCGTTTCAACGTCATTTGTACAACCCCTCTAGAGCATTTTAGTCTGAAATTGCAACATGAGAGTACTTTTCAGAAGGTAATAGCACTATTTGAGCTCTTTCTCTTTCTGCCAGTTCCCCTGCTTTAGCCATTTACAATCCGTTTTACTAATTTCAAATCACTAATATAATATTACAGTAAATCCTCACATAGCGCGTCATCAGAAGACACGATTTTGCTAAGACGCGGTATACATATCCCTACCAAACCTCAGGAGACTCAGTAGTTCACCCGCTAAGAAGCGGTTTGACAAGTTAAATTTTAACTAAATTTTTCCAGAACACATTAAAAACCCGGCTGAGTCGTGGCTAAGTCACCCATCAGCAGTCTGGCTGTGTGCGTGACCTTGAGTGGTTGACTTACTCTTGTCTCCAGTGATTTCAATAATTATTTATATTCTACCCTTTATATTCAAATCTTTTTGTATTGAAAATGGCACCTAAGCGAAAAATTAGTGATGTTACAAGTGAGAAGAAAAAAAATAAGCTCTCAGCAATTACCTTTGGCCAAAAAATTGAAATTTTAGATAAGCTGAAACCAGGGCAAGGAAGCACGGCGCTTCGGCCCAAATATGGCATGAGTGAGTCACCTATTCGTACCATACAAAAAAATTAAGAATCAATGAGAACCACTGTAAGTGCTGCAGCTTCTGCAGGTGACAAAATAAGAAGAATAGGTAAACGAAATGTGCACTTAAATAAAGTAAAAATATTGCTTAATGTTTAGATTGAAGACCAAATTCAGAAACGGGCACCACTGAGTGAATCAGTCACACGTGAGAAGGCCTTGTGCCTATATAGCACTGTGCCTATATAGCACTGTCTGCGAGCAAGATGGTGAACCGTCCACTAACATTCCTTTTAATGCAAGGCAGGATGGTTTGATAGGTTTAGAAAAAGCTACAACTTCCACAACATGAAATTAGTGGGGAAATCTGCCTGTGTTGATCACCAGGCGGCCGAAAATTACCCACCAGAATTTTCTAGAATAATTGATGAGAAAGGTTACAAGCCCCAGAAAATTTTTAATGCAGACAAACCCAGCCTTTTTTGGAAAAGAATGCCAAACAGAACATATATTTCGAAGGAGGAGCGAATAGCACCTGGCTTCAAGGCCGCGAAGGATCGTTTTACACTGTTGTGTGTTTGAATGTATCGGGAGATTTTAAGTGTAAACCGATGCTTGATCGCCACGCTGAAAACCCACGTGCTTTGAAGGACAAGCAGAAGGCATACATACCAGTCTAGTGGAAATCAAACAAAAGGGCTTGGATCACTGCAACGTTGTTTACAGACTGGCTCAAATTTTGTTTTGTACCACAGGTGAAAGATTACCTCAAGACAGGGGCGGATTGAGCGGTCGGGCAATCGGGCATGGACCGAGAGCCCGGGCCATTAGGGGACCGGCGGCCCCGGCCCGCAGTCATCATAAAACAGTGAGAGTGTTCTCAATTGGGCCAAGTGTCTAATATAACTGTAATATGAAAAAAATCGGATTTCAAGGGGCCCAGGACCTCGTTATGCCCGAGGGACCAGGTGCAGTCAGTCTGCCCCTGCCTCAAGAGGCAAAACTTGTTTTTTAAGGTGTTATTGTTTCTTGAAAACGCCCCTGTGTACTCAGTCACGCTGCAGCATGCCGACGGAAACGTAGAGGTCTTGTTTTTGACACCAAATACGACTTCTCTATTGCAGCCAATGGACCAAGAGGTAATTAAAACTTTTAAAAGTTACTACACCAGACACACCTTCAGGAAACTCCTGCAGACGATGGAGGAAAAACCTAACAGTAGCGTCCGGGACTTCTGGCGTTCGTTTAACATTATGAACGCAAATGATATAATAACGGAGTCGTGAGATGAAGTCAAGGAGTCGACTTTCAATGCCTGTTGGAAGAGTTTATGGCCAGACGTGGTGAATGACTTTTATGGATTCTCCACAAGTCAGGAAGAGGTTTGCGAGATCGTCAAACTGGCGAAAGATGTTGGGGGGGGGGAGGATTTGAGGATCTTCAGGAGCATTAAGTGAAACAATTGCTGGGATCACACCAAGAATTGCTGACTGAAGAGGAATTGGTGGAGCTTCTTCAGTCCAGCGAAAGTGAAAGTGTGAAGAGGAAATTGAGCGCCTGAAACTTTCAATGAAAGATCTCGAAGAGATTTTTAGGAAACTTGAACAAATTCAGGAAATATTAATGCAACTTGATCCCTACATGGAAAGGAGCCTAAAATGCAAACGAGAACTTCAGGAAGATATATCTGTTTATCATGAAATTTACAAAAGCATAAGGAACAAGGCAAAACAAAGTCGCCAAACATCCTTCTTTAGGCCCAGGGCTGCTGCAGCATCACCTTCAAGAGCAACATCAACAACCAAAGCATCGTTACCAACAAAAGCCTCATCAACAACAACAAAAACAGCATTACCAACAAAAACAACTGCAATTCCAAAAATCTCACCAACACCAGCTGCCAGTTCCCCCAGGACTCTACGCTCTCCCCTCCCTCCCCATCCCTCAACATCATCCTCACCATCATTACCATTAGTTCTTCATGTTCATTTATTAAGGTAAGTAAAACAAAGTTGCTTGTTTTTATACTGTATTAATTTTTTACAGGTTATTATTATTATTATTATTATTATTAATATTATAAAAATGGTAGTATAAATAATATTACCCATTTTTAGAACTTAAATATGTCAAAAAATTATTTTTAAAAATTTATGAAAAATCTAAGACCTCCCAGAATCTAACCCCCTATTTCCCATTGACTTAATACTTCAGAAGACGCGATTTCATAAGACGCAATTACCAATTACCAATTTCCAAGAACGCAATTACCGCGCTATACGGCGTTTTACTGTAATGCAGAACTGATACAATTACTGGTATTTTTAATTGGCGCTCCCACGACTGAATTTCGCTCAGTTTTTTATTCATTTTTGATTTTTAAAAGAAGGACGAATCTGTTATACATGGCGATCCGCCTAGGAATAATCAACACTCGCGACCTTTCACGTACTGCCCAAACGTACGTGCTGCTCAAACGACCTTTCACGTACTGCTCAATTTCGCTCAACCAGCCACCTAACTGTCTACGTAACCACAAATGACTTAAAAAACCTTTTAGCCAAATAACTTATTTATAACCTTCACCTAACATACAAATAAATTAAAGTATTGATTGGATAGTTCGTCATTTATTGCAAAAATCTCAAGGTGTCTCATACTTTTGACCAAGGGTGTATAGAAAAGAAAATAAAGTTAGCCAGATTCTTCCCTGGAAACTTACAGTCGAGCCCTCAGTATGAGCTCTGTTGAAATTCTGAATGATAATAATCTGCGAAAAAAATCCCTCCTCTCACACTTATTACGACTCTTAAAGGAAACCAACTGAACTTTAGCAAAAATCCTAATATTTCCATCTTTCATAAATTCATTGCCTCTATGCCATTATAAACTGTACGTCTCGTATCTCAACATTTAAAATGAACCTCCAAACCTATATAAATAATATATAAATCCTAAAACATTATTCGAAATACGGTAAATATGTAACTCGCAAAAACTGAATAAAACTCTCCAGGAAAATGGAATTTATTCGCTATGAATTTCCATCTTCAGCGGCGTTGGATCTAAAAAAATAAAACGCGCACTGCGACTCGTATAGTATAACTTTGAACTAAATGTCACTGAAAATGGAAATTCATAATTTTCAAAATAGTTTATGTTTTTCAGTTGTCTTTCTTTTCATCATTATTACAGGATATATATATATATATGTTAATAAATGTGTTTCATAAATCGCAGGGTGTATTCTTAAGACGAAAGTAAAGAAAAAAGACCATATAAACATAGGTCGAGAAACCCGTAGGTTTCGAGCTATAGCACGCGACAGAAAAAATGAAACTCCTCAAGATTTTTTACATTTTATGCAAATACACAATGTGATACATTTGCTTCATTAAAGTAAATATTCGAAATTCTTTCCTACTTGAATGCATGCCTCAGCACGTCGCACCAGTGATTGTCTGACACTCAAAAATTTCTGGAGTATTGCGAATCGTTTCGCAATTGTCTCGAACTCGTTGCCACAATTCATCACGTGCTCGGACTTCTGTAACATAAACTAGGCTTTTTAAATGACCCCGCAAGTAATAATCAAGAGGATCTAAATCTCGTGACCGAAGTGGCCATGGAATAGGATCACCGCGCCCTATTCCCCTGTTAGGATACACAGCATCGAAATATTCCTTTAGAAGTTTCATTTTCTGTCGCGTGCTATAGTTCGAAACCTACGGGTTTCTAGACCTATGTTTATATGGTCTTTTGGCTTTACTTTTGTCTCAGGAATACACCCTGCAATTTATGAAACACATTTATGAATTATCATATATATATATATATATATATATATATATATATATATATATATATATATATAGGGTGGCGCAAAAGTTGCGTACCATATAAATTTTCAGTGTTGACTATAATATGGAGCGATCAGTTAATCGGTCCGTACTTCTTTGATGGTAATGTGACAGGTGACACTTATATGTAAAAGCGGTACACAAGAGCGATACACAATAATATACATATGGAAAATATTTGAGGGCTTTGTCCCTAACCTTAGAAATGAAATAGAAACAAACTGGAATGAGAGAAGAGGCAGATTTTGTACGTTCCCAGCTGCTGTGGGACAGGGGGCCATGAAAACGAGGATGGAAAATACCCTCAGAATACGAGGCCCGAAGTTTTTCAATGCCCTATCGAGAGAAGTAAAAAATCTCCAGCACACTTCAAGAACCAGCTGGACAGATTCCTGTGCAAAGTCCCTGACCAGGCATGCGTGTCTGGTTACGAGGGCAAGAGGAGGTCAGACAGCAATTCCCTCCTTCACCAAATCCAGCAAATGAGGCGGGATGCTGCAGAGGGGTCGACCGGAGGTCGATCCTGAACCGTCGTTCGAACTCACACAAAGTAACACAAAGTAAGTAAAAGCTGCAGAAATTTTTAATGCCTATTCCTTCCAACATTCCATGGACACAATAGGCACAACTGTGGTTCCAAAAGGACGGTGCGCCGCCACAGTTTTCAATTATTGTCCGTAATTTTTTAAATGTGACGTTCCCAAACAAGTGGATTGGACGGCGAGGTCCAGTCGAATGGCCACCAAGGTACACAGACCTCACGCCTCTTGACTTCTTCCTGTGGGAACATCTGAAGTCGGTCCTCGATACTGATCGTCCTAGAAACATAGAACAATTGAATGAGAAAATCAGATCCGAATGTGCCAAGATTAGCATAAGCGTGTTAAAAAAAATTCAAACATAATATTTTACATCGATTCGAAAAGTGTATCCAGGTTGATGACCAGCAACTCGAACATTTACTTTAATTTATCCTACGGTACGCGACTTTTGCACCACCCTCTATGCATATATTATATATATATATATACATATATATATATACACACACACACACAGTGTATATATATATATATATATATATATATATATATATATATATATATATATATATATATGATATATATGTGTGTGTGTGTGTGTGTGTGTGTGTGTGTATCATGTGTCCGGGGGAGGGGAAGAATAACAAACAAGTTATGAAATTGCTATAGCTATAAAGAATGTTATCGTCATAAGCATATATTAGGTGTAAATGTAATAAGCCTTATAATATTTTGTATTCGTATAAGCCTTCTGTTCTATACTTATGCATTTTAATAGGCTTTAATAGGCATTTCATAGAAACATTTTAAATAGGCAGTACAGTATATGTACAAAAGGACCTTTAATGTGATCAAAACCCATATACTTATCAAAGCTCTGTGTACCCTGCAATATAGTTTAAGCACATAAAAGTATCACAAGTTAAAGTACTCAATCGAAATCGCCATTTGATAAAAGTCATGAACAAAAGAGGAAAACGGTCCTAAAACCAAACTCTTGTGACTGAGTCTCGCTCAAATGAAATAAAAGTTTTTCTTTTATTGTGCGATTCGGGTAAAAAAAAAAAACGTAGAGGATGTCGTATGCAAATATTATGCAAAAAGGCGTTGCAGATACAGGGACGAGCAATATATCTATAAGTATGCACAGCCCACTTTATGTAACTTCAGTAACAAATATGAAAATTGTAAATTTGGATGAAACTGTAAGTTTCACCATCTTAGTATCTGCAAAATTTATGCAAAATACGGGAGATGCAAGTACAGGCAAGAATACCGTTGCCATTACCTTCGAAGGAACACGACAGCTAAAGAGTCAAAACTATCAGCAAAGAGGGTAACCAAATTTTAGACATAGCCAACACAATTTAGTTACTAAATATAATTCTACAAATGCAAAGATAGTCAACAAACCCGGAAGTCTGAGAGCCGCAGAGCATATAGAATGTAGAGTTCCATTGGGTGATAACGTCTCTTATAAGTTTGTTTTCGGGTAAATTATGTTGCTTCTGGAATTCCTTAAGTCTGTCAAAGGCTGGAGATGAATAATTAAAGTGCAACAGATTGGGCGCGCAATTGCACTTATCTCTGAAACAGACCTCTGGCTAAGAAGGGCTTCGTCAACTGCAAGTGCTAAAATATGATTCGCACAATCAACAAGAGTAATTTTGAGAACGATAACAGCTTTAGTAATATTACAGCATTGCCGTGCACAACTGCATGCTCACAATCGCTCTTTATTGACCATTCTTGCAATATCGAAGTCAATGCAGTTGCAAATTTTTCATGAGTATGGGAATCTGGCAGATTTTTTGTGCCTAAAACATGCTGCTTTTTCTCACATTTACTATTATTTACTATTCTATGTGCTGTCAAACTGATGAAGGCTTAATTTTTTATAGTGACGCCTAATAGCCCAAATAAAACTAATATTCGGAATTCGGTATTCGGCCGAATAGTTTTGCACCAAATATTCAGCATTCGGTGAATTTTAGTCTTCGGTACATCCCTAATACTCGTATATATAATGTTACATATAGACCATGCATGAAACAAGGAATTCTTCTAGGAAAATTAAATCCACTATAGTTTGAATAAATAATGGTAAATGACAAATACTAAAGTTTTTCTTTTTCGTGATGGAAACCCAGCGTGAGAAACGGGTCATGACCGGGTCATGATTTAATTTTCCCAGAAGAGTTCCTTGTTACATGCGCAGTCTGTGTAACATAAAAGTTTCTCAGGTGACCATTCTGAGTTGTATCGTGAATATATACAGTACATTAAGGTGAGCCACACATACATGGTAAAAAATTAAATTGCACAAATAAGAGCTCCTGATATATTACTCATTCTTTATATAGGAGAGGATCTCAGATCGATCAAATATTGAGGTAAATTCATTAATATTTAAGGATGGCGCAAGTTTGAAGAAATTTGCCACTCCAAACTGTATGAAAGTGTATGATGATACTAAAGCTTCGAGTTGCGCCACCCCTAAATATGCATAAATCGATCCAGTTTTTTATTTTCAACATCAATAGTGATCTTAGAATATGAGCAAATATCATGAGAAATATATTTTTCATTTTCATTTTTTGAACCACCCTAATATAGAGGGTGGAAGAAAAGTCTTCAAGGATTTTATACATACAAATAACTTCTTAATAATAAATAAGTTCCAATAATATCACTGCAGTGTATGCGATACTTTTCAAAGCAACAATACAAGGCCAGGAATGACCCTAGGCTAGAACAGGAAGGCCACAGGCCCTAGCCCCAGTCAGCGCCATGTCAGTAAGGATAGAAAGGAGCAATGAAGAAAAAGTGTATCTTGTGTCGTGGGCTACTTCTTATAATAATTGTGAAGAAAGTTTGCATTTATTTAAAAAAAAATGTAATAAACCACCATTAAATGCAACCATTCTTCGATACTGAAAGCTTAAACGTTTGGAAACATGGAGCCTGGTAAAAGATCGTCCAAGAAGCGAAAGGCCAGTAACGGCGACAGGAGACAACAACAAAGAAAATGTCCTCGCCAGTTTTCAAGTCGATCCAACAACTTTAACAAGAAAAGTCGCACAGGAATTGGGTATTTCCAATTTATCAGTAGCAAAAATATTGAAATCACAAGGGTACTACAATTACGAACCCATTTGCTCTCACCTCATATACGACAATGATTCTGATAGAGGACTGCAGTTTGCTGAAACAAACAGTGAGCCAGATTTCCTTCGAAAGGTCAGATTTTCAGATGAATATCTTCAGTTTAACAAGTAAAGGAAACACACACACAACGTTCACAACTGGGTGAAAAAAAATCCCAAATTACGATTCCGTAAACCCGTTAAAACGGCTACACTAACAGTTTGGGCGTGCATTGGTTATTTAGGACCCATTTCCTTTGACATATCGAGAGATACGATGGATGGAAAACGCTATTGCCAGGTAGTGAAAGACAAAGTTTTGCTAGTTAACTAATGGCGTTGGCAGGAATTGGTTTTATCAACTTGATGGAGCGCCGCCACATTACTCTGCAACTGCCCATGAGATTCTGGATACGAACCTTGAAGGACGATGGCTTGGGCGGTGAGGTCCCATCGAGTGGGCAGCCAGATCATCTGATTTAACCCCATGTTCATCTATCCAAATGTGAATGCCCTTGGCCGCAGAAGAGATGAACAACTGAAAAGGATCCCACTCGATATGTTCAGAAGAACAATGAAGAGTTTCACAATGAGAATCCACAAATGTATCATAGCGGATGGAAAACTCTTTCAAGATTAAATTACAATTTAACAAAATATTTGTATGAATAAAATTCTTACAGACTTTTTGTTTGATTTGGTTCATCATTTGAACACTTATCTGTATAATGTTGTTAACTAAATGGTTGTATGTATAAAATCCCTAAAGTCTTATTTGAGATTTCATAAAAATTTCGGGTCATTTTCCTTAACAAAATTTGTTTGGCGAGTCAAACTTTTTGAATTACATTAGACGGACTTTACTTAATGAGACAAAAAATATACTACACAGATGTTCTCCCAATCTGAAAGTTTTAACTGTGCAATAAATTAACAACGTAACAAACTCTTGATAAAAAAAATTCATAAATGTACGTATAAAACTTGTTAAATTAATACTGTTATATATTTACATAATTTTTATCAGCACTAAAGAGAAGTTCATAAATGGAAACTCTTTGCATTCAGAATTGTGCTATCTTTTGAATAATAATGATAATAATAATAATAATAATAATAATAATAATAATAATACAAAGTACAAAAATACCAAATATTTTATTCAGAAAAGATTACTAGTGACAGAATTTTACAGCTTTTTTCAGTGTTTTTCTGCACAATTTAGATATTTGATGTGACATTAATGTAGTCACACTACTCTAATTTGAATATGCCGTTGAAAGCATGGAAGCTTTTTAAGCAAAATTAATGGGATTCACTTTATTTATTACATTAGAGAAGAGAAGTGAAAGTGGCAAGTAATAGTAATAGTAAAAAAATAATAATAATAATGATAATAATAAAAATAATAAACACCAGATAAAAATTTTAAATTAAATGATTTATTGTATATTTAGTAGGAAATAAATAATGCTTAATAAAAATATAAAAAAGGATAATTTATTAATTAACATATTTTAGATAGTTAATTATAAAATGGGAAGTTAATTACTATGGTAATATGGCAGTAGTGAACTTATACATCTGAAGGAGCTACTAAGACACTTCCTTAGTGACTTACGAAATACATTTAGTGATGAAGCCTGCCTCATATATGTGGGAATTGCATTCCATACATATTAATAATAATAATAATTAATAATAATTAATAATAATAATAATTAATAATAAATAACAATAATCATAATTAATAATAATAATAATTAATAATAAATAACAATAATCATAATTAATAATAATAATAATCATAATAATCATAATTATTAATAATTAATAATAACAATAATGATTAATAATAATTAATAATAATAATTAATAATAATTAATAATAATAATAACAATAATAACAATAATAATAATTATAATTATTATAATAATAATAATAATAATAATAATTATAATAATAATTAATAATAATAATAATAATAATAATAATAATTATTATTATTATTACTAGTAATAATAATAATAAATTATTATTATTATTAATAATAATAATAATTATTATTATTATTATTAATAATAATAATTATTATTATTATTATTATTATTAATAATAATAATAATTATTATTATTATTATTAATAATAATAATAATAATTATAATTATTATTATTAATAATAATAATAATAATTATTATTATTATTAATAATAATAATATTATTATTATTATTACTAGTAATAATAATAATATTATTATTATTATTATTATTATTATTATTATTATTATTATTATTATTATTATTAATAATAATAATAATTATTATTATTATTATTATAATAATAATAATAATTATTATTATTATTACTACTACTAATAATAATTATTATTATTACTAATAATAATAATAATAATTATTATTATTATTAATAATAATTATTATTATTATTATGAGTAATAATAATAATTATTATTATTAATAATAATAATACAACATTTTTTTTTAAATCTCTAAATTTCTCGTGCTAGTGAGAAATTTTCTATATCACAACTTTTCTAAAACCAAACAAAAATTTTTATGGGTCTAGTTAGAAGCCATTACAAACTTAAACGAATGTCGACATATTTTTCAACAAGAAAAAAGTATTCTGAGAGTGAAAATACGAAGGTGGTGTA
This sequence comes from Bathynomus jamesi, assembly GCA_023014485.1. Classification (NCBI taxonomy): domain Eukaryota; kingdom Metazoa; phylum Arthropoda; class Malacostraca; order Isopoda; family Cirolanidae; genus Bathynomus; species Bathynomus jamesi. The sequence continues at coordinate 235,590 of JAJOZX010000332.1, read as the reverse complement.
CCGATTTAGATGTTCGGAAGAAGTATAAAATTCCTCTTACAGTCTTTTACACTACAAGCACACTACACCTCAGAGCGCTTCACTGTAAGTATAAACCAAGTAAAATTCACGAATATTTGAAAAAAAAGACCATAAGAAATCTCGAATAATAGTGTGTTAAATATTGAACTGAATTGAATTGAATAACCTTTATTAATAATAAAATAAATACATTGGTTTTAGAATTTAGAATTTAGAATTTAGAAATAATTTTTTAATGAATATAAAACAAATTATTTTCAACATTGGAGATTCGCAGAATCGATAACCATTGAGAAAATTAAAATAGAAAGAAATATCAAAGACAGTGAAATGGAACACTTTTCAATAGTTTCACGTAATTGATAAAATTAAAATAAAGTGAATCTACTTAATAAGAATATAATATTACAGCTTGAAAATACACTTTTTAATCTATAGAATTTGTAATATTGTTTTAACCCTTTGAGTACTGTCGGTACAAATTGCTAACGTTTCAAATACACGCATTCATAACTTAACCCTACAAAAGATTCAGTCCTTAAAGGGTTAATTAGTTTCAGCATTTTGTACTTATATATATATATATATATATCGGGTGGCCCAAAAAAAACGCCTTGAGATCTGAACATCAATAACTTCAAAAATATGCAGTTCACACTTTCAAAATTTATATAACTTTTACCTCAATCTATTGATAAGCTATCATAAAAATTTCAGTCCTCTACATAAAATATTTTTTCCACAGCTGAGGGAACAATGAGGTATGGTGAAAAACATGAATATCATAAATTGAAAAATTTGTATTATTCATATCTTATCAACAAATCTGATAAATATGTTCGCCGTCCTGCTTACAAACTAATTTTAAACTTTTCTTCCACGACATGATACATTTTCTGATTTCTTTTAATGTTATTTTGTCCCAACATACGAGTATTTTTTTCTTTAATTGCATTTCTATAAACTTTTCTGTTTGGCCTTCATAAATCTTCTCTGCTAGTGTGTTCCATATGCAATAATCCATGGGATTGCAATCAGGTGATTGCGGGGGTCAGTCGTTTTTTCCAATGAAGTTGACTACATTTTGTTGTAGATAATCCTGTATGAACTTGCTAGTATGAGCTGTAGAACCATCTTGTTGGGGTATGAAATCGTTTCCATAATACAGACGCCAACAATCAGGCAAAAGATTCTCCTCTAAGAGATTTACATAGGTTTCTAAATTATTTTTTTTTATTTTCTGAAATTAAATGAATTTTCGTCTTTCCATTTCATGGTACACCTGCTAATACCATGATTTTTTTGGAAAACCGACTTGTCTGGTGGTAAAGCCTCGATGGAGAAATGTCTTTCTTACGCCGACTATAAACCACATCGTTCCGGGAGTTTCGCGCAATCTCGATGGTGAAATCGTTTTCATCTGTAAAAACTATTTTTTTAACATCATTGGACGAAAATCTATCAAGCAATTTTCTACAACGAATTTTTCTTTTAGCTCTTACACTGCTGTCACGTCTTGAAACACGGATCCTTTTACATGCTTTAAGTCGTACCGTTCTCTGCATTCTTTGTATGGAACTTCGACTGATACCTAAATTTCTTGCAATTTTCCTCTGAGAACAGTGTGACCCAGGTCGATCCTCTTGAGATAGGCTCATCATCTCAATCATTGCTATATTGTGTTGAGTGTAAATTGTTTTAGGCCGACCACTTCCACGCTTCCGTGCCGTCGAACCGGTTGCTTTAAGTTTTTTAATTATTCTATTCGCAGACATAACATCACAAGTTATTCCTGGAAATTCCATCAAAATTCTTGCCCCAGTTCATCTTTTTCCCAAGAAACACTTTTCAATTACCGATTTTTCACCGTTAGTTAGAATCATAATTTGAAGGGTAAGTTTTAAAAACAGTACTTAAAATGGGCGTAGCCTATATCATCTGACGTTTTTCAGAGACTAACAGATTATTCATAGGCTAAGGAAACTACTACAAGTCTTAGAATAGTTGCCAGGTACAGCTATACACATTTAGGATTTAGGATATTCGTGTTTTTCACCATACCTCATTTTTCCCTCAGCTGTGGAAAAAGTATTTTATGTAGAGGTCTGAAATTTTTATGATGGCTTACTAATAGATTGTGGTGAAAGTTAGTTAAATTGTGAAAGTGTGAACTGCATATTTTTGAAGTTATTGATGTTCAAATCTCAAGGCGTTTCTTTGGGCCACCGATATATGTATATATATATATATATATATATATTAAGGTAGGTTGATTTTGGAACTGTGATCTTGGACTAGTCTACACCTTTTCACTCTCAAATTAAAACAACTGAATTTCAAATTAAAATAAATGAATTTCAAATTAAAAGAAATGAATCTCAAATTAAAAGAAATGAATCTCAAATTAAAACAACTGAATTTCAAATTAAAACAACTGAAGTTTAAATTAAAGCAAGTGAAATACAATTTAAAATATATGAAAGTCAATTTAAAACAGAGATTGTGTAAAATCTGAATGTGCATCGAAAGCTTTTATTTTATAGCTGGTGGGAGTACTTGGCATCTGAAACACGTTGGCAACATTCACAAGTCCCTAGCAACCGTTGCTATCCATGACTCGACTCTCTCAGTTACCAAGGACGTCCTCTCTGACCCGGCCAGCTCTCACTCGCTCTCACAGCTGTGTATTTCAAGGTTATTAAAAGAACTGAGTTACGCTTTACTGTGATGATTTGGATTATTTTTACAATATAAATTTCTACAGGGTGATCCAAAAGTCTCTCCGCAGTAAGAAACAGCCTAATAGCCTACGCTTTGATAGATGTAGCCTAAACAAAAGGCCTAATAGCCTAGCTCCCATTATTCAATCATGGACGTGAAATAACTGTGGAGAGACTTTTGGATCACCCTGTAGAAATTTATATTGTAAAAATAATCCAAATCATCACAGTAAAGCGTAACTCAGTTCTTTTAATAACCTTGAAATACACAGCTGTGAGAGCGAGTGAGAGCTGGCCGGGTCAGAGAGGACGTCCTTGGTAACTGAGAGAGTCGAGTCATGGATAGCAACGGTTGCTAGGGACATGTGAATGTTGCCAACGTGTTTCAGATGCCAAGTACTCCCACCACCTATAAAATAAAAGCTTTCGATGCACATTCAGATTTTACACAATCTCTGTTTTAAATTGACTTTCATATATTTTAAATTGTATTTCACTTGCTTTAATTTAAACTTCAGTTGTTTTAATTTGAAATTCAGTTGTTTTAATTTGAGATTCATTTCTTTTAATTTGAGATTCATTTCTTTTAATTTGAAATTCATTTATTTTAATTTGAAATTCAGTTGTTTTAATTTGAGAGTGAAAAGGTGTAGATAGAAAGGTATTAATGTATAAAAAACGTTGCACCAACTCATATTTGTGAAAATGATTGTATATTTTGAGGATTGTTAATTATTTTTAAGTTGTAAAATTGCCGAATTTTACGCGTAAAATCGCGCGCGCGGCATTCGCGCAATGTAAACAAACAAAATATCGGACCTTATTTCATCAAAATAATCAATTAAAATTCGGCTTTTTTAACAAAACGATGCTTGAAACTTATTGTAAATACATTATAGATGTTTATTAGTGTATTATTTTTTATTTTTTAATGATATTTACCTATAAAATGTGTATTAAATTAAGTTATTTTATGATGCGTTCATTTAACTGTGTTTATTTTCAGATATTTCATAAAAATGGGTAAAAAACGGAAGTCTGCAGTGTTAACTCGAAGTGATAGTGCCAAAAAATTCAGTGGCCAGCCTTCCCCTTTGGATAAAACAGAGCCTCCTACCCTCCGCCAAGTTATTCAGTACAGTTATTTCCTCCAAAACAGCCACCCGGACTTGAAAGACTATGATATTGCTAAAATGATAGCAAAGGATGTGCTTGGAATTTCCAGGGGCAAAGTCAACCCAAGATTTGTTGCCTGGAAAATTGGACCATTAAACCATGCAAGATGGTTGACTTTGGCAATTAGATTGATGTGCCTGTGGACCAGAGGTGCTTACCCTCCAGAACTACAGGATAAGCTTTACCAGGCCATCAAGTTCATTGTGGAAGTGTATGCAGTCAGTTGGTTTGAGATCAAAAGGGACAGCAAGTTCCACAATCAGCAGCTGTACATCTTCAACATGATCCAGAGGATCAAGCAGCAGTCTGAAGAAATCCAGGGTGTTGCTTTCAAGAACCTGAAGTACAATGCTTTTGCCTTGCTGCCCGAGAATGTGCTGTACTCCATGATGAAGTCTGATGACTTGGAAGTGAGAGAAGCTGCTCTCAAGAAAATTCTGTCCATCAGGTAAGCATTTATTAATTTTAAAAAATGTGAAAAAAAAAATTTGATTATGGGGATTTATTTAATAAAAAAAAAGCCCGAGTTCTATAAATCCCCATAATCGAATTTTTTTTCAAATTTTCTTATCCCAATTCCCCCTCTCCCCTCTGATAATGGAAATAATCTTACCTTCTTTCTGAAAAAAAATTCGATTATGGGGATTTATAGAACTCGGGTTTTTTTTTTTTAATTTAAGTTTAATTTAAATCAGCAATTCTGAGACTAATAGGGATTAAATCTTAAACTGGAATAAAAAATAAATTAATTATTATTCTTTCAGAAGTGGGAAGCCAGCCAAGAAGAGGCTGAAGAAGATCACAGCCATCAACATTGAAGCTACCCACTGGTCAGAACTAATCAACCTTTCTCAAAGTGGTATCTGTGAACCTGCTCTCACAGAAGACTTTTCTGACCAGGAGCTTCAAGAAGCATTGCTGAATGTCACCAAGCTGGAGCTGCCTGATCTGCCTTCACATTCTCAGAGTGTTGAAAGGGCCGTGAAGCTGACATCTGAGGCTTCCCATACTGTTTATGGACTCGAATCAAGGCACAAACACATTCTGGCCAAAGCCCTAAGCCACCAGATGAGGCCTTCCTTTGCTTCTAAGGGCTCTTACAGTGAAAATTATGATGATCTTGGGATCTAAATGTGTCTATTTGACTCTGTACATGTTTTTTTCACTTTTTTTCAATAAAATTGTAACTTTTTTCAGGATTTTTTTATGACACTAGCATGATTTTTTCGGCCGAAAATTGCGAAAATGCGATATTTTTCGGTACGATTTTTTGACGATTTTTGAAACGGTTTCCTCAAAAAAGAGTTAAAGCTAGGGATCTGAAATCTTTTGTCAGTTATTATCATGTTAAGCCCTAACTACCTTGACTAGTCCAAAGTCGATATCTAAAAAATGCGGAAAATCAACCTACCTTAATGTGTATATATATATATATATATATATATATATATATATATATATTTAGGGTGATGCAAAAAAGGGGTCAAATTTTTTTTTTTTCAATTTTCAGGGAGACACCCTCCTATTTTATTCATATTCCTAAGAAAGCATTGTATGCGAAATTTGGGGTTGAAAAAGAGAAAATTAGAGGTTGCTACCAAGCTTTAAAAATAAATGTATATCAGTTTGTGCTCAAAAATATTGTTTTGTTGATATTTTCGCCAGAGCCGGTTTGATATGTACCTAGTTAACCTAGTTTGAAAAAAAACGATGACATTCTAGACTATAGTACGTAGTGAGCTCATAAAATAGTAAATAATAGGCACGCTGATTTCCGCACCACCCTCTGAGGTACAGCGTATAGCGCGTTAACTTTTTTTTATGTGGAAGTTTCCCCAGTAGGCATATCATAACCACTTATGTATGTTTATTTTCGTTTTTTGTGAAGCAAGAGTAATGTTTTCTTGTTTTTGTTTGAGAGTGACGACCTGTAACTTTTAACAATTTGAAGAAGGTATTGTTTCTGCTCTTCATCATTGGTTATCAGTTTGTTGTATTCCTCCATCAGTCGTACACCTCTTTCCGCAATGTCGTTTACCACTTTGAGTCCATATGCGATATCTCTTGCATTCGCATAACTTTCATCATCATTCCATTCTTCAGCATCTTTTTCAAGAAAAGTGCAAGGCACCTCTAGGATTTCAAAGAATCTTTTTGTGTTCGCAGTAACGAAATCCTGCAGTTGTTTCTGCCCAGCTGATTCAGGATTTATTGATGCTCGTTTGCTCGGTTTTGAGTCAACTGGTTTCTGCAGAGCATGCTTCATTTTGTTTTTTGTCTCATGCGAAACAGCTGAATCAAAAAATGCAAGCGCCACAAGCTCCTCAGAGAGGTACCACAAATGTCTCAAAAACTTATTGAGTGCAGCACTTGCAATTTTGTCATCCTTTTGCTTGTAGAGCTGCAGACTTTGCACAAAATGCAAATCTGAACGGGGGGCGCATGAGGGTATGGGTGCCAGGTACCACGATCTGATGTATATCGCAGCTGAAAAGCAGCAAACATCTCTCAGTCCTTTTTCCTCTCTCTCAGTTAGTTTAAACTGAGATTTAAACATCCAAATTTTAATGCAGTAAATTAGCTTGCCCATCCATCGTGCTCTGTGATAAGCTCGGGTGCTTTAAAGCTGATTCCTGACTTGGGGGCACTACCGATGAAAATGAGCGTTAGCTCGAGCAATTCCTTGTAGTCATCACGAGGCTGCTGTTCATCAAGCTGAGCTTGAGCAAATTGAATGAGTTCTTCAGCATCTGAGATTTTCTCTGCAATGTTAGGGTCATCTGTTGCTGTTTGGTAATTGTTCTTGTCAATTTCCACCCACTTTGCTTTGAATCTCTTAAACAGTTGTATGTCAGGGCCACTAGAAGATGGCAAGGAGACAGAAACTGCAGCTTCTAACACTATTTCGAAAATATGATGTCGGCAAGCCAGCCACAGCATATCTTTATCCAATCTTTGCTCTAGTAACATACAAGCACCACTCTTAGAACCTGTGTTGGAGGCAGTGGTGTCAAAACACATGCCCTTCACTTGGTCAGATATATTCCACTCCAATACTAACTGATGGACAGCATCTGCAATGTTTTGACCAGTTCCTCTGGCAAGTTTGGGAATACCAAGAAGCTGATCAACTCCTTGGCCGGAAATTAGAACTGGCAGTCGATCAACATTTTCATGACCAGTAATATCTTCCAGTAGTTTGCCGTCCCAATGTATTTGGAGAGGGCAATTTGTTTCGAAATCCTGCTTCAAATTTTCTGCCATTGTCTTGCGGTTCCTTTGTCTTGCTCTCCGTATCGATGAATAGCTAACACTGTATTCTTCAGGGTTTTGCCCAAGAGCATTGATTGTTGGGATCAAGATTTCCGAAGCAGCTCTATCACTTACTTTTGCAGCATCAAGAGATACAAGCATTGAAGAATCCATAAGCTTTGCACTCTTAGACTTTGATCTACTTTGTCTCGAAGTTGATGGCTGCTGAGGGTCAGCAACAAATTCTTCTTCTGATTTTGAACTATCTTCATTCAAACTTGAAGAACTTGAACTTGAGAGCACTGCTGCTTCGAAAACGGCTGTTTCCCTCTTTCTTTTCTTTTCAAGCAATGTTTCCTTTTCTCTAGCAATCTCTTCCATTTGTGAAAAAACTTTATCCACTCCAGACATTTTGCCTTTTCTTCCTTTTTGTCGTTGCAGCATCAAAAACTCACGATCTTCATCTATCTTTATCATGTCAAGAGCACTTGCATGTGCAATGTCAAACAGATCTTGCAAGTCATTTTGCCAGCTCTCTTGTTTTTGAAGTAGTGCAGGTGATTGCTTCTTCTTATTAATTCTGTTCTTCTTTAGTTTCTCCCACTCGTTGAAAAGTTTCTTTACTCTCTCCACGACATGACATTTCAACACTGTTGGGATGCGTGCCTTTTCCCACACATCCATAACATCTCTAGCAGTCAACAAAGCCGCTGTTTTCACCTGTTGCTTTTTATTGATCTTGTAGTTCATAAACAATGCTAATGTTTCCCTTTTAGATGGAAGCTGGGTTTCTTTGAAGGACTCTATAGGATGTCCTATGAGCCAAACAACTGTTTTGTGACGCGTATGCCGCTCCATGAGTGCAACTCAGCAACTGCTATACAACCACTCTCAGCGAAGGCAGCAAAGATACTGAGTCAGTGACGCCGCACTTACACTGACGCGGCCGCCACAGTGACGTCACAGCAAAGAAATGATTCTAGAATGTTCGGCCACGGCGTCTATAGCAATGAAAGGGATGAGAAGGTTTACGGAAAGAGGTTCAGAGTCTGTTATGACTGCTATATGTTGCTGACTACCATTTTTGATGAAATCTGCAAAATAAATAAATGTACAATAAATACAAACTGAAAAATAACAATATACAAAATGTTCAATGGATGGTAGCAACCTCTAAAATGTCTTCAATTGTGCTGAAATTTTGCATGTTCAGTTTTTACACTAAATTAAATAAAATTAGAGGGTGTCTTCAAGTTTTTGAAATGATAAGTTATTTTGCATCACCCTAATATATATATATATATATATGTGTGTGTGTGTGTGTGTGTGTGTGTGTGTGTAAAAATGAACAATGCGATTTTGGATAAAAATTTTATTTGTAGCTTTCTATTTTTGTTTGTGTCACAACCCTACGATCTACCATTTCTATGGTTTAGTCGTATCCATTTTCCATTTTTCATTTGTTATAGAATTTATTATAATTAATTATGGTTGTCTTGCATCTCACCCTCGTCCCTAGATTATGCATACCCATTGCATATAACAGGATTGGAACCTGTAGTTGTACTTCTTAGTCCTTAATACCCACTCTTTGTCTTTAATTCGTTTCTTTTAAATAATCCCAATAATGACTTATACACTATGACGTCATAAAATAACTTGCATTTCCTTCACGGTTTCCATACCTTGAACACTGAATCACGTGTTTAGTATTTGGACACCTTCCGTATTCAATGTATGGTAAATTCTTTAATAATAATAATAAAAAACTTCATTCTATATACGTCATTATTTATATGTTGTGTCCTACCTATTGTTTACTGATGCCTATCAACCTATCAGTCCATGTTTACGGATGTCTATATTACGCACACAACCTATTGTGTTACGTACCAATATGTGTACAAAACTTGTGCATTCGTACATGTCCCCTGATGATTACGTATATCGTTACGTACATGTACAATTGTACATCCGTTCACATGTATTCTTTTTATTTCTTTTCTTTAAATTAATTAATTTCTCGCAAAATATTCATAAATGCTTATGCAAGTGTACGCAATTCGCTAACCACAGCAAAAGCAAGCTCTTCTGAGCTAAAAACTTCCCTTCGCTTGCCTCGGATTTATAACACAGTATCATGCGTTATGTTATATCTCGTGTGTGCCCATGTACATTTTTTTAGAAGTGAATTAGAGTGAAAGAAAAAAAAATTGGCGACCCTGCCCCAGGATAAAAAAAAACTAGCACCCCAAGCACATAGAGGAAGAGGATTTTAACAAGTGGCCTCTCTTTGGCCAGGATAGAAATTACCCATGTACTTTGTGTTGTACTAATAACCATATAAGCACACCGGACAAAAAATTAGTCACCCCTCTCAGAATGTACCTAATAACGTGTGACGGCGCCTCTGGCCTTGATAACCGCACGAATCCGGCGAGTTTAGTATGCGGAGGTACGCCTGCTGGTTCAAATTCATCGTCACTGGAACGAGAGGGCCCATTTCGTGGTACGAAAAACATCCCCAGAACATCACGGAACCACCTCCAGCCTGAACAACACCTTCGACGCATTCAGGATTAAAGGCTTCATTGGACCTGCGATGTACTCGTCGCCTCCCATCATTGGAGAACAAACAAAAACGGGACTCATCGGACCAAATTACACGTTCCCAATCTGCCGCAGTCCAGTTTTTGTGCCTCTGAGCCCATTTATAACGTGCCAATTTGTGACTTGCTGTTAACAGCGGCCTCTTCCGTGGTACCCTGCTCCAGATGTCCATCGCATGCAGTTCTCGTCGCAATGTCCGTTCGGAAATTGGTCGCTGGAGAACCTCATTGGTTTCTTGGAGCAATTGTTCTCTGGTTTGAAAACGATTTGCAGTTACTAGACGAGAAACATGGCGGCGGTCCCTATTGTCGAGAACTGTTTTCCGGCCACAGTTACGCCGTCGATTTTCAGTTGATTGCGAACTACACCACTCTTTGTAAACTCGCTGGACAGTACGCGTTGACACACCAACAAATTGGGCTACTTCAGACATTTTGTGTCCGTGGGCTCTGCCAAACACGATGGCTCCATTTTGCCACTGAGTAACGTCTGCCTCACGACCCATTTTGCAGACTATATCCAACACACACTTTGTACTTCACCACCTCACGAAACAGATCTGATCCTGTGTGCTACGTCACCGCTACTTGTCACTTACCAATGCTACATCAGCGCCCTCTGTGTGACCTTGAACTTCCTACTATCGGTGCTATTAGGGGTGACTAATTTTTTGTCCGGTGTGTTTATAATAACCATATATAATAACCATATATAAATATAAAAACACTGTAAGAATTGTAAACGACGTAATGTACTTTAATGAAACTTTAATTAAACTATCATATTTTAATATATAATGTAGTAATGTACTTTAATGACACTGTAATTAATGATAATAACTTGTAATGTACTTTAAATGGAAGTGTAATTAAACGATACTAAGTGAATATGAACTAATCCATAATTATAATCATAAATGTTGTAAACCCAAAATTACAACGTACTCAATGATGTACTTAGATTGTACTTATGTACTACTACGAAATTATATCGCCTTCAGAAATGTATACTCGGCGAAAATACGATTATTTTTTATTTTTTATTTTTTTTATTTGGAATCTTTCATCTGATCATGTGTTTAAACGGAGGGAAACGTAATGTAGTAACTAGGTTTTATTATTTATTATCTCTTCATTATTTATTTACGCTTCTTCCTACTTTATTATTATCTCTATTTATTCTCTATCGGCTCTCTGCTTCATTTATCACTTTCTTCGTATAGTTTCCGGTAGCGACGCCGAGTTCTGACTCTAAAAGACCGTTACAAAACGAAGGGGGGAGGGGGAAGGTATATTAATACTCTTTATTAACACTTATTACGTTTTATTAATTTCGAAAGTGGTTTAGTTAATTAGGGGATATGCGAGTATGACATTTATATATAATAATTTAGGTCGGAGAGGGACACACACAACTTATTTATTCTACGTTACATTTTGCCCACCTACGCGTAACGCGTCGCCTAGAAGACTGAAAATTATGTTATAATCTGCTCTCTTGGGTCCCTGTTCAGGACTACCAACTATACCCATTTTAAACAATTCAAAACCAACAAACATGCTTTATCGCAATCATCACAATTTTTAGTAAATTTATATTAAACATTATCTTATTTAATTAAACAAATTAATACTCTTAACTAAGCATTACTACACTCGCATCACCCCCTTGAAAATAAGTTTTTCCATTAGGAAAACTTATTAATATCGTTTAACAATGTCAATAAATTTATTCAACAAACTTACATATTTTGCAATTTTTTTTTTTTTTTTTTTTCTTTAACAATTCAAAGTTTAGAAATAGACAAGAAATAATAGAATGACAATTCCCATACATATATTGTATCATATTATAAAAACCGAAAACTTTATAATTTTCACATTTGCATAAAATAACATTTCACTCTAATAATTAAATTACAACCTGTAACTAATCTATACATGCCAAAAAAATAACGGAAAATTTTCTTACAGTGGCCACACAAATCTCAAGTTCACAATCTATTCCCGCGATTTCTCATCAACGATCGCTTTACATTCGAAACAATTATTTGTATAGTTATACAGTTACTATCAGGGCAACATAGAAAAAAAATAAGAAAAAGTTTACATAAAATACTGACCAAGAGCGCACATACTATTTCACGAAAAACACAACAAATATGGGCAATAATCGGACCCTTTTCACTTATAATTTCATTAGATAATAATCAGTACATTTATTTGCTGGACGTTGTTTAGATGACACTCCGCACGCTGACAACGGATTTCAATTTTCAATCGCAGCTCTCCTGCTCACTTCGCTAGAATGCAAGGGATTGCATCAATCAATATGCAACAGGGCAGCACGCTATAATGGTTCCGCTCTCTCTCCAATGGCGAAAAAAAAAAACAAGAGACGTCCAATTCTAAAAGGATCAGGGGGGGAGATATCTGAAAGCGGGACCACGCGCTGGAATTGGACGGAATTTGCAATTCTAGAAGTCGATGAAGAAACTCGCCTTGTCTCATCTCCACTTTTGTCGGTGAACGCTGCTCTTCCTACGTCCAGCTGAAAGACTCTTCTACTGGCAACAATCAAACGATGACTCCGCCGTAGGCCGTTTCCCAACGAACCTACTGTATGTCTGTATGGACAGTACAGTCGTAGGCACCCGTTCAAGCTCTCGTGGCTTGTCTACCGGTGCGCACACATATTTAGCGAAGCATTCGAGCAACGTGACCAGCTACTGCCCGAAAAATACCAGTAGACCATCTTCGATCGAAACTTTCGTGTGCCAAGACCCTGCACACGTAAATTTCTCTTCTCTTCCGAAACTGTCCTGCGCCAAGTCCATGCGCATTCGGTTCCTCTCTTCTCTCTCTTCGCTTCCGAAACCATCCTGCGCCAAGTCCATGCGCATTCTGGTTTCTCTTCTCTCTCTCTCATTGGTGATCGATCACCTATCCGGTCGACTAAACTCACTTGATGGAACTCGGATTCAACTTGGTTGACCCAAATGAGCCTTTGCAATTTTAAAAAAAAAGTTTATTCGAAACGTTTCTGTACTGCTTATCATTTCATATTTAATTTATCGAATTTTCTCGACAGTTCACTTCGAAACAATAACTACACATTTGCTCTGGCCAAATTCACGGAAAAAATATAAAAAATTTCGCAAAAATTTAATCAAATCTAGCTACCAATAAGGTCACTTATGGCAGTTACAGCAGAGAAGATAAAAAAAAGTCATAAAACGCTAAACAAAATTGTACAGTATAAATATAAAAGCGCCCATACATAGTAACTGTTAGTATAATTTAAGAATTATTACAAACTATCGTCAGAAATCACCTCAATACCTCCAAATACAAAAGACAAAAATGAACCCCAGAAACTTCATGTCATCCATTCTCTGACAATCATGAACCCTCTTGCTTTGAGGAGGAGCACACAGACGCCACAAAAACGTTACTGGCTATCTAGGAGGCTCCATTTCCGAGTGTACACTTGAGTCAATGTTTCAAATGCACTAGTTAACTCCGACTGAAGGTTTAAACAATAATAATTTTCTAAACAGTTATTAAAAAGTAAAAAAAATTTAAATATTACTACCAAAAATTATTTTAATACAGTAATTCCAACTTGAAACGTCAAATTTCATAAGAATTGAACTTGCAATTCGCAAATTACATCTGAGATACAACTCTCTCCTTCAACAGAAACCCCAGTATGGTTTGCAAATCACAAAAATCTCAGTAATTTATCGTTTCCAAGTGAAACTACAAATTTGCATAGTTATACTAAATAAGAATAGATCATATGTACTAAAAAAATACACGCACCCACTGTAAACAAAAACAACACATTACACAATTAAGAGCGGTCGCTTTGTTTGTAAGCGAACCTCTATACAAATATCCCTAACCGAATGAAACTGCATTATATCCTAACATAATTTCGTAATATTTTCCATGCAAACGCTCGAACTAAAAAAAAAGGACATTTTTCATTTCTAATTCCAAATTAAAATATCAAATTAAAACATCCTTTTTAGAATACAATCTAAATTTGAACTAAAAATTTTACCATTGTCATTGAACTGGAAAGAAAAATAAAAATCGGCCTACCTGTACAAATAAAATTGATTATTGAATGAATTTATAAAACGTAAAGAAAATTTTCTACACAAATTTCTGTAATTCAAAAAAATTATAATTTCCAGATTTAGTAAAATGTGTACCGTAACTCACATTGGCCGCCAAAATAAAAATAAAATTTACTGCCGCTTTTAGGCCTATAATTAATAAATTCAATGTTATGCGCGGAAAGACAATTTAGAATTTAGCATAACATTTGTGCTTATTAAAGAAAAATCCTATGCTTATTTATGTTAAACCAATTAAAATTTTGTTAAATAACTAAAATTTACTACTCAATAGACATACCGTAATAACGGTTAATCTCCGAACAATATTTTACGATAGGCCTACAAGAAATTCTTCTTAAGTACGATACAATAGCCATTTTACCAAATATGTCGGAATTGTCGTGAAATGAATCGAAAGAAACAGAGAGAGGAGAAAAAAATAATCAGCTTACCTACCAAAGTTATGGGTATATAAATATATGTAATTATATATATAACTAATAAATACGTATTAGTTAATAAGTAAGTATATAATTAATGAGTATATAAAAAATACAAAAAAACTTATAAAAAATTTTACAACACAATTTCTCTATTTCAGTTAAACGAATTCTGCTTATTTTGAAATTTAACACAATCCTATACGGCGACTTATAATCTGACAAATTTAATATGTTTAAGATTACCTTTCGACTGTCAATTAACTGTAACTTAACCTATATAGCGCGAAGCGAGCGAAGCAAAAAGCCCGTAAATCTATATAAACAAAATAATCCTATTATTATATACAGGCAATCGAAATATAATCAAAAATCTGCTAATGAAACCCAGAAAATTTCTCACAAATTTTCGCTAAAACATTTTGAAAGGACCATATAAAATGTGTATCACTGTATTTAAACTAACAATTCACTTACGTACAAATCATTATTCTTATTATTATGATTATTACAATTTCACTAATTCCAAAAGTTTTAAACAAAAAGTTAAAAAGGTAAGCTGAAAGAGTAGAAGAGATGAAAAAAAAAATTGAGTCTCCAGGCAGCACGATAATTTTCAAACTATATCCTCTCCGACCAAAATGAACGAAATTTAACGTAATAATGACTCGCAGTCGGACAAACGAAAAGCAACGGAACTGGACGAAACAAATTAAATTCTTAGGCGCGAGTCAGGGACGCTATCAGGACGCGAAGGCAAGCGCCATTTTTAAATTTGATTTACAATGAAATTTTAAGGCATGAAAATCGAAATTTGCCTGCAAACGGGGTAAACTTTGCATTTAGATATTTTAATAATCGAAATAAAATATTCATTAACGCTATTGGTTATTATACCGGGTTTTAAGAATTTTAATCGAAATACTAACACGTGGGTAAGCCTCACAAAATATGATGTAATCCCACCGCTAGCCACCAGATGTAGTGAATAGGTTTTATTATTTATTATCTTCATTATTTATTTACGCTTTTCTACTTTATTATATCTCTATTTATTCTCTATCGGCTCTTTGCTTCATTTATCACTTTCTTCGTATAGTTTCGGTAGCGACGCCGAGTTCTGACTCTAAAAGACCGTTACAAAACGAAGGGGGAGGGGGAGGTATATTAATACTCTTTATTAACACTTATTACGTTTTATTAATTTCGAAATGGTTTAGTTAATTAGGGGTATGCGAGTATGAATTTATATATAATAATTTAGGTCGGAGAGGGACACACACACTATTATTTACGTTACATTTGTCAACCTACGCGTAACGCGTCGCCTCAAGACTGAATTATGTTATAATCTGCTCTCTTGGGTCCCTGTTCAGGACTACCAACTACCCATTTTAAACAATTAAAACAACAAACATGCTTTATCGTAATCATCACAATTTTTAGTAAATTTATATTAAACATTATCTTATTTAATTAAACAAATTAATACTCTTAACTAAGCATTACTACAGTAACCTTCAAACTGCATTCCCCAAAATTTAGATTATATGTATAAAGCATGTAATTGTAAATGTCACTTCATTACTTCACTTCGATTACTTCGATTAACACTCCCTTGTTAGCAGCCTCGCTGCGAGGAGGGGGCAGAGGCCCCTTGCCTCCTTAAATTTTTAGATTCCGGCCTGAGCCATGGTCGAAAGAGGTCGAACCTCTACCCCTGTAAATTCAGAGCACTACATGTACATTTTTAGAAGTAAATTACAGTGAAAGAAAGTTCTTTTTATCTTTCCCTTCGAGCCTTGCTCTCTTCAGAAGAACTTAGTCAATAAAGTCGATAAATTATATGAAGAAAAGTCGATAAGTTTAGTATCAGAGAAAGTATCATAGAAAGAAAAGATTTAACAAATGTCGACCCTATAGCGAGAGAAAGAAATTAGAATATTATAGAAGAAAAGTATCGCGAAAAAATATCCGTTGCTTCCTCCCAACCAGAACCCCGTCGATTCGAACCACCCCAGGGCCATAGACGGAGGGGTTATAACATATATATATATATATATATATATATATATATATATATATATAAATAAAACAATTGTTGAAGTTTTTCAAAAACTGTTGCAAAGAAAATTTCTGAAAGACTAAAAAACTTTAAACAATTAGTAACTTTCTCAAAAATATATTAAATTAAGAGCTTACCCTCAATTTCTGAATAATAATAATAATAATAATAATAATAATAATAATAATAATAACAAATCATAATAATAATTATAATAATAACAATAATAATAATAATTATAATAATAATAATAATAATAATAATAATAACAAATAATAATAATAATAATAATAATAATAATAAAAATATTAACCCATTAGTGCCCATTGGTAGAATTTCCTACCAACAAAATTGTTTGTCATTATTGCATCGCTCTTTCTTGTATTCACGTGATCTTCGGTAGTCAGTGATTTTCGAGTCAGTGATAAAACGCAATCTAAAAGACTGCGTCATATCAATGACTCATACTGAAGATCACTTGTATACAGGAGAAAGTGATGCAATAATGACAAACAATTTTGCTGGTAGGAAATTCTACCACTGGGCACTAATGGGTTAATACAGTAATAATAAGCGTTTTATAGCACCATTTAAATCTACATAGAGTGCTAAAGTTAAACTAGCAAACTATATTGGCCAGGAAAACGAAAGCTCTGCTACTACACCAAATCTTGTGTATGTACAAATGCAGAAAAATGTTCGCCTAGGAATATAAAATTTCTGAAGAGTATGAAAAAAATTACTAAATGGGAATATTCAATTTTTCTTTGACTAATTTATTCTTTTTGGTGACTAATAAAATTCAGGGAACGAAGCATAAAAATATTACTGATTGTTAATATTTTTTATCTTTTTAAAAACTGTTTGTAAGCGAACTTTTTTACCTATACTATACTCGCCACTGGAGGTCAGAATGCTCCTGGCAGGTCACAGCTGAATGAACCCATGAACCTTTCGTATCGGATGACAATATCATTATCGTTATTGTAAACGTCTTCCATTGCGTTCACGCGGAAGGCAGCAAAGAAATGTTTAAATCGAAATGGAATTATAACTTATTCCTTTATAAACACAATTCAGTAAATACGAGCAAATAAATAATATCCGTAATCGGACTGCATGAATTATATACATAATAAGCGAAGTGAAAGACACTGAGGGCTGGAGGCTCGAATTCCAATGAAGCTGGTAATGATAATACAGGAGGTTAGAGCAATGAGCTATCTTAGTTGGCCTGAGCGTTGTGCCAGTTTCCATCTCTCCTAACTAATTATTATTATGCGGGTAATTAAAATTTAAACTTCTCACACTTAAAAAGACCTTATTTTTTGAGGTTGGCAAACGTAGAGAAGAACTTTAATAAATGCCAATAAGATTTGTTTACTTTTTGAAAACAGATTTATCAATGACTTCTCACCTACTGTTACAAAATTACCATAAAACAAACAAACGTATTTTAGTGCCTAGAAAAGAATTTTCTCGCTGTAACTTCAAATAAATGGAATTGTAATGAAAAATTATAGAACAGGAAATTAAAAGGGAGGGAAAGAGTGTCAATGGCAATGCCATTTCTTTCTGCTTTCATTCTTTCCAACCTTGAGAAATTTAAAGTTCAGTTTTAAATACATATTAAGCTCATGTGAAATTATAATAAACGGCTATTAAATGCTTCACATACCTCCTTAACTGCTTTTTTATAGTAAATGAGTTGTATATTACGTTTCTCTTCATTAGCAATACAAACATCGCTCTTTGTCCTTTATTGTAATTCATTTTAAAAGTTTACTGAAAATTATCTGAATTTTGTGGCAATATGTTTCATGCCTATAAAGTAAATTATTATATTACCCGTCTGCTTCAGCCATTTTCTGTGATTATTTGTTCAAAACGCAGTACAAAAGCCCTAAATTACATCATAGTAAAGGAAATGAATTTCATTTTGTATTTCGTGAGTATGTATATAAAAAATAATAGGAATTATGTGGAGGAGTTTCCAAAGCGGAAAAGCGAAATATCACCCTAAAAAAAATAGAAGCGTTTAGTTCCACTATAATTGAGTATTGCTCAATACTCACAAGTACACAGAAAAAAACGAGACATTCCAAACATAAAAGTCATACAATAGACTTTTACATCTACGATAGAGGAAATGAAATATAAAAATAAGTAGTCACGATTCGGAAAATACTCAAAGGATATGTCCCTAACCTTATCTGAGAAATGAAGTAAATATACAATAGAATGAGAGAAGAGGAAGATTCTCCACTATCCTAAATGCGGTAGGACAGGGGGCCACGAAAACGGAAAACAAACACTTCCCACAACCTTCTATACAAAGATTAAAAAACCATTTCTTCTATCTAAAGAAGTTAGGTATCATTTAAAAAAATTTATTATATCATCTAACAAGAAGGTTTGATACCCAAAACTTTCCCCAGAATGAACCTTCAAAAAGAAGTTATAAGTTCTAATAGAAAGATTTATTTTGAGTGAACGATGATGGAAAACATCTCAGAATACGGGGTCCAAAACCGTTTAAAGTGCTGCCGAAAGTACTAAGGAGCCTCCAGAACCCCCAACCTGAATAATTTCAAGAACCAACTGGACCGGTTTTTGTGCAAAGTCCCTGACCAGCCATGCGTAGTTGGCAACGAGGGCAGGATGAGAGTGGAAGGCAACTGTCTCCTCTACCAAATCTCCCGAATAAAGCGGGATGCTCCAGAGGAGTCAACCCAGAGGTCGATCGATCCTGAACAGTCGTTCGAAGCCACCAAAAGTAAACAGAACATATATATATATATATATATATATATATATTTTTTTTTTTAAGTTCAGGAAGAACCGATTCGCCTCTATTTAAAAGGGCATATCTCAGCGGAAAAACAAAGAAAAAGGGAGAGGAAAGACAGAGGAAAAAGAAAGGGTGGAGGGGACAGTCGAAGTGGAAAAAGACCAAGGATGACAAGGACTGCAGGGTCGAGCCCCATCATCCTTGGGTGCTAGGGCCGGGAGGGCGCACGTGAAACCTCCAGGAACAAGCACGTACAAACGAGCACAAAGAGCACTCAAGAGCACGAGCTTAGAACCCCCTTGCGGGGATATATATATATATATATATATATATATATATATATAAGTGGATGAAAAAGGATAACCCAACCTGGCGCATATTTTATCGCCAGAGGGAAACGCTAGGGTTTCATGCTCAGATTTGTTTTTTACGTGTTAACCCCCTACACTCGAGCTAATGACAACATTTAATTAAGATGTATCTGGATTAAACGAGGGTACTATGTAGATGGAAAAATACGAGTGCCCATACGCCCGCGACTTCAGTCAAGTCAGAGGTTCTGGGTTGGAATCCTGGTCGGGAATAATTTGCATATATATATATATATATATATATATATATATATATATATATATATATATATATATATATTATATATATATATATATATTTCTATATATATATAAATAAAGCTTTATAGGAGATATAAAATTGAATACCTTTTACATATTTCATACAGAACAAAATTGTAAACGGTATAATGAAACTTAATTAAAAAGGATGTTTGTAGAATTTACGCTTTAATATATTCTTCTACCTTATTTTGAGAAGAGTGAAATGTCATTTCGATTTGTTGCTGTCATTTTTTTCAGATTTATTTGAATGTTTTTTATTTCCTCTTTCATTTCTGCCAAACGTTGAGACTTTGAGGCCACATAAATCGAAATCTAAAAAGCTTAGGTCGGCTTAGCTACTTTGCTTTGAATGCGAGAGAATTAAAAAAGCTTTCCAAAGGAAATAGATTGAGATAGAAGGAAAACTTGTGTCCACCACTTTCAGACGACCCAATCCTTTTAGAAAGACCAATACAAATTTAGAAATGGTATGGATATGATGTTATCCTTGTGATAAAAGGTCGTACGGAGAAAATGTCGTGTATTTTCACCTACGGGACTCTTGCCCCATTAAAAATATTTAGTAAATAGTTCGGATGTGTTGTGCCAAATTATGGTAAGGTCACTTAGGGTTATGTTGTTAGGCCTATTTCGATTAGATTAGGTAAAAATGACTGAGTTACAATTTACTCAATCTTACAAAGACCTGAAACGTTGCTAGAGATGATGAAACAGTTCGAGACCATTGACTGATATCACTCTATCAAATAAAAGTTTTACAAAGACCTAATATATACTTTATACATCAACTATTGGCTAGAAGGGGATTGTGATAGATCCACAGCATTGGATATTAAAATACGAAAGTGGATTTTGGGAAAGGGTACGCTTCTCTCTCTCTCTCTCTCTCTCTCTCTCTCTCTCATACACACACATACACATGTTTGCATTTCCGCATAAACGAGGTACCGACTTTTTTAAATCTATATATTTAAGAACTAATTAACCAAGCCAAATGTAACTTAACCTAAGTATGAGCGAACCAAGAAGGGTGTGATAAGTGTTTTAGACACAGTTGAGGGCTTAAAGGGTAGTTTCTGTTGTCATTAAATAGTGACGTACTCGCTAATCTAGCCTAACCTAACCTAACCAAATCTTAGTTAACCTAACCTAGCGTAACCTAACCTGATCATGACCAACAAACCTTTTTTTCCGACAGTAAAAATGTTTTTAGATTTTTTATATAAATTTCTTAATGTTCCGAGATACCAAAAGTTTTAACTCGTAAAAAAAATTACCCCACTACATCTGTGAATCATCACACACTCGACCTCACTTAAACCCAGGAAAGTGAATTGTAGTTTATTTAATCGTAATTCTGATCTTGCAAGTATAGTACGAGTGTATAGCCATTGGCAAAGAACTGAAATACCTTAAAATGTTTTGGAATAAAGAAGGTTATTAATAAAAATTACCAATAACATCACTGATAAATTTTGAGTACTCACAAGGAACTTAATAACACTTGTAAAGATTGTGGACTTCCTCAGAAAGATTTGGTTTAAATTATTGTTTGCTGTATTAGTCTTAATATGTGATACTTTTTCAATTTTTGCAGTTTCTCGGTAAGTATATTTAAACTAGAAAGTGGTATGAAATTCAATACATCAATGGCACATCATTACTCAGAAGTAGTACGCAGGTTTCATTTGACTTTATCAGCCAAATAATATGTATATAAGTTCACTTGACTTTATCACTGATACAATTCCTTCTCATTCTTCTTTCTTTTTTAAATGCACTTTTGGAAACAGTTCAACAATGCAAGTTAATATATATATATATATACACACACACACACACAGATTGTATACATACATATACACGAGGTCTGATCAAAAAGTTCCGGGACAGATGTATTTATTGCAAAAACTAAATGTTACATACCTAATCAAATTTGTCTCCTTCAAAGTAGTTTCCTTCTGATTGTAAACAGTGATTCCAGCGGTGCAGCCATTTATTGAAGCACCTGTTGTACTCTTCTTTCGGAATGTTCTTTAATTCTCGTGTCGCATTTTGTTCGATCTCTGCTACTTCCTGAAATCTTTTTCCCTTGAGGGTGTTTATCAGCTTGGGGAACAGGGAAAAGTTACATGGTGCCAAATCCACCGAATACGGTGGTTGGGGAACCAGTGGAATGTTGTGCTTCGTTGGGCTGGATCCAGAAACACAGTTTTTTCTAAATTATTTGTTTCTGGATCCAGCCCAGGTATTATGTATGGACTCCCTAAAATACACAAACCTAATTGTCCACTTAGGCCAATTTTATCGGCACTAGGAACTTTTAGTTATAACCTTTCAAAATTCTTGGTCCCCATACTATCACCTATAACTTATAATTTGTATACAGCACGGGATTCTTTTTCTTTCGTTAGAGAAATTACTTATTTACCAATGTGCCTGTTGCACAAACTATTGATATATGTATTGACAATCTTTTTAATAATACTGATACTGTGCAGGGTTTTAATAGATGTCAAATGAAAGAACTACTAAAATTTTCCGTGGAAGACCTTATATTTATATTCACGGTGAATATTTTAAACAGACTGAAGGTGTTCAAATGGGTCTGCCTCTTGGTCCCACCTTAGCTAACGCGTTTCTTTGTCATCATGAAGTCAAATGGCTGAATGAGTGTCCTTCCAACTTCAAACCGGTTTTTTATAGAAGATATATTGATGACACTTTTCTCCTGTTCAAATCACCAGACCGTATCCCTTTGTTTCGTAATTACCTTAATTCTAAGCACCTTAATATTGAATTTACTTCAGAAGCTGAATCTAATAGCTCTCTGTCCTTTTTGAACATTAAGATAATAAAAACTAATTCCTCTTTTGAAACTTCCGTTTACCGAAAACCGACATTCACCAATCTTACTACGAACTTTTCTTCCTTTATCCCTTTAGGTTTCAAACGAAATTTAATTTCGACTCTGACCAATAGAGCTTTCAATATCTGTTCAGATTACTTTAAACTACACGATGAACTAGATTTCATCCGAAAACTCCTTACCAAGAATAATTTCCCTTCTAGACTGGTGGAGACTACAATAGGCAGAACCTTAAATAGACTAATAAAACCCATAACTAGAGACTTAATTACAGTCCCCAAAGATATCCTGTATTTCACTTTGCCTTATATGGGAACCTCAAGTTTTAACCTTAGCAACAAACTTTTAAAATTGCTCAAGGAATTCTACTCACAACTATGTACAGGGTGTACATAAAGTCAGGATCTATTTTTGTGAAGCACTTGGAAATTATATGGAATTCAATCATAAAATGATAAAGTGGTAACATTTATTAAATAATTAAGAGTAGGATTCGACGTGACGCCCATCAGTATCCCTGCACAGCTCAAATCGTTCCGCAGCATTTCTAAACACATTCTGGAGCATTTGCGGGGTTATTTTATCTGCAGCAGTTCGTATACGTGTACGTAAGTTTTCAAGACTCGTAATCTTCGTCTGATAGACGTGCGATTTGATAAAGCCCCATGCAAAGAAATCTAAAGGGGTTAAATCTGGTGATCTCGCTGGCCTAGGTCTGTTGCTTCCGCGTCCGATCCAGCGATTTGGAAAACGTCCATTTAGATAATCCTGAACAATTTTGGCACAGTGACAAGGAGCACCATCTCAGGTGTACCTATTTATTATTTATATATATATATATATATATATATAATAAATAGGAACACCTGAGAAAAAATAAACATCCTTCAAGGTTTAATCGTACCAACGTTTCGGAATGCACTAATTCCATCTTCAGGGCTAAAACAATAAAGTGCCAAATCACATACAAAATACAAATTGCTTAATAACAATTTAAAATAAAGTTAAAAATTATAAAAAGTAGCTAAGAAAATGTAAAACATTAAAAGTAAAAGGTAAATAAATGTGAAGTTAAAAAGTTACAATTATAAAAAGTAGCTACGAAAAATATAAAAGCATTAAAACTGGCATCCAATCCTACGAGTTCAAATCGCTTAAATCAATATCAAGGTTCCCAGGGAAAACAAGGGAACATATATATATCCTGGGTTCGATTCCCGGGCGGTTACCTCATTTTTCATTTGTTCGTTATTTCTCTTCCTCGTGTGCAGAACACTCCTCTATAATTACGTCGTTTCTATACATTAATATACTGCGTGGTCATTGCAGTTAAATGTACATATTCACGATTTGCGAGGGTGCCCTCTCAAGGCATTGGTTTCTGCCCTATGTAGGAGAATTACGACTTCTGACTGGTCGAGGCCCGTGGTGTAGTGGATAGCATATCTGACCGGCAATCGGAAGATCCTGGGTTCGATTCCCGGGCGGTTACCTCATTTTTCATTTGTTCGTTATTTCTCTTCCTCGTGTGCAGAACACTCCTCTATAATTACGTCGTTTCTATACATTAATATACTGCGTGGTCATTGCAGTTAAATGTACATATTCACGATTTGCGAGGGTGCCCTCTCAAGGCATTGGTTTCTGCCCTATGTAGGAGAATTACGACTTCTGACTGGTCGAGGCCCGTGGTGTAGTGGATAGCATATCTGACCGGCAATCGGAAGATCCTGGGTTCGATTCCCGGGCGGTTACCTCATTTTTCATTTGTTCGTTATTTCTCTTCCTCGTGTGCAGAACACTCCTCTATAATTACGTCGTTTCTATACATTAATATACTGCGTGGTCATTGCAGTTAAATGTGTATATATATATATATATATATATATATATGTTCCCTTGTTTTCCCTGGGAACCTTGATATTGATTTAAGCGATTTGAACTCGTAGGATTGGATGCCAATTTAGTTTGGTTAGACTTCCTTGAAAGTTTAAATCCGAGATTGCAACGTCCACACAACACTTCGTTCGATTCCTTTCAACGCTTCGGTACCCGCTTTACAATAGAGTTCTAATTTAATTATAACAGCAAAAACAAATAATAAGTGAAAGTAATATGGACTATTTTGGTCCAAAGCTTTAACAATTTTATTACGTTAATGAATGATGAATATAAGAAACAATTCAGTTATCAATTTACAATAATCCAATTCAAAATAGACAATTTTTAACAATGTAAAAAATACTTCGAAACGCTTCAGTAATAAAATTTTAACACTTTTCTTCAAAGAATAATTTTCACCAATACAAATTTTAAAGTTTTAGATAGACTGTAATATTCAAGCAAATTTTAGCAAACTACAGAGTCGAAAACTGTATCTGAAAAACTTATGACAACAATCAAGTAACGCAGTTCATACAACGGAGGAGCGTTTTAAGCACAATTTATTTTTCCAAAATTCGTCGAAAAGAAGCTGTTCACTTTTAAATAATTCTACAAATGTGGATGGATAAAAGTAAGAATGACAGCAGGCAAGGAGGGACTAATCTGTGTGTAACAAATCATTTCATGGTATTCCGGCAGTTCCGGCGAAACAACTACATTGTAGTATGGGTGGGAATTCTTTTAAACCAATGGAAGTACCCTTAAAGCTGTTTACTCTACAATTTAATTATAAAATTATTGAAATTTTCGTAAAAGTCGTCTCTTGCGAAGTACGTAAACAGTTTGTTAAATTTTTAAAGTGTAAATATGCTTATATTTGACAATTAAATAGGCACTTTTAATTAAATTTTTATAATAAAGGATTTGAATGGGGTTACCACTACTACCTTATACTAAAATTAATATAAATTTTTAAATATATCTATAAAACTGCTATATGAGAATATGAAGAGACTGTTTAATATGATTTTTATATTCTACAAAATAAAGAATGTTTAGTGATTAATAAATGACAAAATAAAAATAAATGAGATTATTCGATTACTGTAAATATTTAAACAGATTTTCGTTCATACGTTATATACGACATATGGAGTTTCCTTTGTTCAACCTATGAGACGGAACATTATATGCATTTTGTATGGGGGTACACGAAATTACATTAACTTTTCATAAGAGTACGCGGTGGAGCCAAGGTTAAAAAACCCTTTCCTAAGGTCATATGACGGGGGGGGTGAACCTACAACTTTAAGTGGGATCCGAACTACGGGTCGTTATTTAAGTTGAACGCAGAGGTCAGTACCCCTTTCATCTACTACCTACACATAATATCGCTGATCCACGAGAAGCGGTGATACGACGCTGGCCACGACGTAGCCATATGACATCTGTGTTTGGGTTTTACTACAGTATTTTAATTTATTATGAATTAGGCAACATTTAAGCCTGGGAATAAGTTACGAAATTTGGGGTAAACGGGGAGTTTAGTGAGTTATCTTGCTTACTAAAAGGAGGGCAATGAATTAACCTTTCCATTCATTATTTTTATACGCATCATTATACCTTATAGACACACATGCTATACTTGTGAGACAGGTAATGCGACTGAATAGACTAGATTTTTCTCCCCTCCCAACCGTACTTAATAATAATCATTGAGGAGGGCCATAAACTGGCACAACGTTCAGACCAACTAATGCGGCTTATTACTCAAACTCCTGTATTATTACCAATATCATCATCGACATTCGAATTCATGACCTCAGTTTCGGGCTTTTTTTTTATGCAGGAAGGAGCCAAGGGTAAATCCCCGAACCCCCCCCCCCCCCATAGAGGAAGAAGAGACTCAAAATTAAGCCCCAGGGTTTACAAGATGCCTGGCACTCTGCGTTTGAAAGCTTGGCGGTCATAGACAAGGAGAAAGATGGATTGAGGAGGATTGTTCCAGAGTTAACCAGTTGAGTAGATGAAAGATTGAAATACCGATTAACCTTTGTGTTAGAGAGTTGGAGAGGAAAGGAATGATAATGTGTCGAAAGTCTGGAACTGCGTGCTCTCCTTAAAGGAGGTGGCAAGCAGTTAGAGAGTTCAGAAGAGCAGTGTCCATTGTAATAGCAATAGTAAAGAGAGAGTGGAGGCAACATTACAGCGAAGAGAGAGGATTAGAAGACAATCAGCAAGAGGCGGGGAAGTGATGAGACGAAAAGCCTTTGATTCCACCCAGTCAAGTAGA
The DNA here is from genome assembly GCA_023014485.1 of Bathynomus jamesi. Taxonomy (NCBI): domain Eukaryota; kingdom Metazoa; phylum Arthropoda; class Malacostraca; order Isopoda; family Cirolanidae; genus Bathynomus; species Bathynomus jamesi. The sequence continues at coordinate 208,705 of JAJOZX010000332.1, read as the reverse complement.
GCTGTGTGGGTTGAACCACCTTGCACATGACAAGCGTACTCCATATAGGGGCGGACAAGACCCTGTACAGAGACAGCAACTGAACGGAGGTGAAGAAACTGCGGAGGTGGTACAGCACATCTAACCTCTTAGAAGCTGTTTCGGAAAGAGAGTATATGTGATCTTTCCAGGAAAGATCACGAGTAAAGGAAACGCCAAGAATGTTAAGAGAAGAGGAAGGATTCAGTTGTGTATTGTTGCAGGTAAGGAGATAGTCGTGTTGAAGAGTGTGACGAGTAGACAAATGAAGGAACTGAGTTTTTGAGGTATTGAAAGGTACATGGTTTTCTCTGCCCTAATCAGAGATAGTAGAAAGATCAGTGGTCAGGTGTATCATAGCCGTCTTTCGCGAATCATGTAGTGACTGTTGAAAGGGACGCTTTGTGAAGCGGGTGGGAAAGTGAAGAGTGGAATCGTCGGCATAGGAGTGGAGTGCGACGTAATAGATTATTGATACATAAAAAGAAAAGAGTGGATGACAGGAGAGAACCCTGAGGAACACCGCTGTTAACAAGCTTTAGGAGAAGAACAGTGACCATTGCAACAGCAGCTATTGATCGGCTAGAAATGAAATTACATACTCGTATAAAGGCACAAATAGAGGGGTAGAAACCGAAGGAGGGAAGTTTGGAAATTAAGGATTTGTGCCAGACTCTATCAAAAACTTTTGATATATCTAACGCAAGAGCAAAGGTTCCATCGAAATCCCGAAAGGAGGTTGGCCAAGAATCAAAGAGATATGCAAGAAGATCGCCAGTAGAGCGTCTCTTGAGGAACTCATACTGTCGATCTGAAAGAAGATTGCGAGAAGAGAGATGTTTAAAAATCTTCCTATTGAGGATTGATTAAAAAACTTTAGAAAAGCAAGAAATCAAAGCAATTGGATGATAACACTGCACGATAAAATTACAAATTTTTTCTGTCCTTTAAACGAAACGAAGTGATTTTTATAAATTTGGATGCACTGGGTTCAAATCTGATATCAAAATACCTATATCACCCACCGTTTTGAAGGGAGGTGTAATAAAAGTCTTATATACAGATTAGAATATATTGAATACCTCAACATAATTATTACAAGATCAGAACAACAATTAAAATCCTTTTGCTGATGTTTTTCGTTTGTACATACTCTCGGGAGTTTCCCTAATGAGAAACCAGCAATATTCAGCCAACATACTGGAATTCCACCTTCCCTGGAACAGCGTTTGATATAATTTGGATAATTTTTGTGAAACATTAACGTAATTTTCTGAAAAAAATGGTGGGTGTTAGAGAAAAAATAATAACATATTCGTAATCAGCGCATCAAAATACATATAAATCAGCAGAATTTGTGCAAAGCATAGAAATTGTGTTGTGCCGTGTAATTGGAGGATTGAGAGCGGTCACCCTTCTTTGGGACACGCTGAATGAAAGTAAACTTCCAGCAGGAAGGAAAAGTACCATATGAAAGGCAAAAACGAAAGAGTTTGCCTATGCAGGGTGCCAACTCAGAAACAAAATTCGTGAGAACAACAAAGGGGGGACACCATCAGGACCGTACGCCTTTCTAGGGCATGGGGTTTTATTATTATTATTATTATTATTATTATCTGTGCAATAAAGCATATGCTCCCCAAATTCCACTACTCCGGTTTATTTATTCAATCATGTGACTTTATCACAATTACTGAATTAAAGTAAAATTAAATTAAATTCGGTTAGGCGCCGCTACGTGGCGTGGGATTCGAGAATATCGAAGGTCATGGTCATATATATATATATATATATATATATATATATATATATATATATATATATAGTGGTTAGCGTCGCTGACTACGAATCCATCGGCCCCGGGTTCGAGACCCGACGGCAGCCGGCGCGCAGCAAAATCCAGCTGTTATCCTTCCACACAATAAAGAAAGTGGTTGGTAGATAAATGGATACCCTAGGTGGCCTAGTGGTTAAGACGCTGGGCTGCTGATGGGGCGTGGTTCGGATTCCACGTTAAACTGTAGGTCTAAGGTGGAGTGAAAAGCTTGACCTTTGTCAGAATGAACAATTCGGGCGGAAGCTAACCAAAGGTTAACCAAAGGTTATATATATATATATTCATTTCTGGAACAACGTTCTTAATTCAAATACACAAGTTCCTACAAATCCCAGAGAGCCCCGTTAGTTATTATCTCTGTAAAGATGAGAGAATGCGAGACAGGCTTCATTTACATTACTGTTGTATAAGGCTTTTCACTCTAAAGAGGAGGATCGCTTGCACGTTTGTTCTAATGTATAATTTTTATGCATCTTTGGGGATCATGTGGATATTCCCATGATAGGTGGCTGGAATGGGAGAATTTCTCATGTATTTCTTCCACGTCGTATCTAAATAATTCCTCCTAGGAGCGCTGCTTCCGCTAGCAGGATCAAATGGAAGCTCGCGATAGCGGATACACTGGAGCTCGCTTTGTTCGTAACGGGTACCGTATCAGAAGTTTGCATTGCTTCATATGTTATAATAATAATACTTTTTGATCCGAAGGGCTTTACAAATTCCTCTTATTATATGTTTTTTCCATGTTTTATATATATACTAGATTTTGTCGTTAGATTGGTTCAAGTCCTATTTAAGTAACATACATCAATACGTCATAGTAGAGAAATGTGAATCCAACTTTGTCACTCAAATACGTAGTGTCAAAGGGTTCGATATTAGGACTCCTCCAATTCCTGTGTTATGTCAGTGACTTTCATAAGTGCCACAACTCAACTAGTATTCGGTATGCAGACACGACATTTCTACCTCATAACGACATAGGTACTTTACAAGAAATAACAGACATGGAGCTCACCCGTATTTAAAATTGGCTGAATGGAAATAAATTACCCTTAGATCTATTACAAATAGAGAAATTCTCAAACAGTGGGTGGAAAAAAGGAACAAGAATTAAGAACAGAAATCAGATTTTCCACACCATGCTCTCACTCGTCACGTGCATCCAACCACCCAATTGAAAGAAGATAAAAAAGAGATCGTATCGGCTGAAAAGCAACTCTACCTCACCTAATCCATGCTTTGCATTTTTTTAATATGTTTTTTGGTTCGTTATGAAATTATAAGTTTCTACAAAATACTTGCCTGCCTTGTTAATATGTCTAAGAAAAGAGTAGAAAAATGTGTGAGCGTAATTTCTGTAATTGGAAGTCTGTCCTTCGTATGTGTTTGCCAACGAGAGAGAGAGAGAGAGAGAGAGAGAGAGAGAGAGAGAGAGAGAGAGAGAGAGAGAGAGAGAGAGAGAGAACCATTTTTGTTTGGTAGACAGATATAGTGACTCACGGATTCACCCCTCCCGTGAAGCTATTGAATATTCCTGTCATATGAATTTGTTAATATTATGATTTGATGCTCTGGCAGTATCAGAGATGTTAAGCTTAAATGTAGCTATCTCAGTATTAAAACTGTTGCAGAAAAATCTTGTCAGCTGTTGAGGTGAACAGTGTCAGAAAAGTTGAACTAAAATGAATATTTTTCTTAACTTGTGAATCTGATATTTATTCATTATTTGGGGAAGGCCATTGTATTTCTTTTTCTGAAGCAGGTGTGTTGCTCTTTGCGATTTCATGAAAACAATCTACCAGGTGTAAGATAGTGAGGGTCTGCTATCATCTTGTAAATAGTCGTTTGTTTCTACTGTAAATCGATGAAGTTGGTTAGCCGCTTTTAGGTTTCTTCCATTGGCCGCTTATTTAGTAGTTATCAGATCATTATATTGATACCCGAGTTTATATTTACTCTCCAGAAATGTTGATATGCTTAAAATTTGTTCTCTAACAAGAGCATGAATTACTTTTAGATTGACCTTTAAAATTCCTCAACAATTTAAAAAATTCCATTAACTTTGTTCCACCTTCAAAACTGTCAGACAGATGATGTCGGTGTCAGGTTGACAGGTTTTGCCAGTTCTTTGAGTAATAATTCAAGATCGTGATTTTTCTCTCCTATTGCTGTATATTCGGATTAGTATAGAAACAACTATATTGTTTTCACTGTTTAAAATGATGATGGATGGAATTAGCATATATATATATTAGTGATGTAGCGGATGTCATTTTTTTCACATCCGCGGATGCGGATGCGGATGAGGATGTTTGATTTCAACATCCGCGGATGCGGATGCGGATGCGGATGTCTACATTTTCGTTATTTTTTAGGATATATTCGAGATTTGTTGTGTTTAACGTATATAATAAGTTATTATACAGAGAAGCTGTAGCTATAATGTAGTATAATTGATTAATTGTACAATAATTGCTGTACTTTTCTCTGAACATATAAAATAATATCAAGCATCTAACTAATATAGAAATCAATCAGTGAATTCGTCTGCAAATAAATTCGTTATATTTTGTTGAGTTTCAGCCACAATTAGAAACCATAATTGTGTTACCAGGATGCGGGACGTGAACCCAACTCAAATGCACCCCACCGACCTCTTTCCCCAACCTCCACCCTTATAGAAAGAGATCTTTAATTAGCTTGATAACTATTTATATTAAGTTTAAAGTTTTATTAGGCATATTTATAAATGAGTAATTAAAATAAAGTAAACTAAGATGTTCATCGTTTAATGTTCAAACTTAATTATAGGAAGGTTATGCTTAAGGAACATTAATTTTTCTGCCTTTTCTGCTGCCAGTCTGTTTCTCTTTTCATCATATATTAATCCAGCACTGCTAAATAATCTCTCGCTTGGTACGTTTGTTGGAAGACAGGCTAAATGTTTCCTTGCAAGTTTACTCAAGTATGGATAGATATTCTGCGTATTTTTCCACCAACTAATAGGATTGTCACATGCAGCCAGGCGTTTTTCTTGGTGATAGCTCTCGATCATTTTTACTACATCTTTTGACATCGCGTAGGTCTCGTCATTGCTGCTTGACTCAAGAAACTGAGAGACAGATTCTGTGATAGATTTGCTTGTTGAAGGTGTTGGTTCTGTCACTGAAACTTTTATTCTTTTGGTGGGTGGCGAAGCGACAGATTCAAAAGATTGAAGCTCTTCAACTGCTTTGCCAAGTGATGATTTAACTCGTTCTAATGTACTAGGTGAAAATAACTTAGCTTTGTAACGTGGATCTAAGTAGGTTGCAAGAGAGTAACTTCATACAAGAACAGCCTCTCGTCTTGTCGCTTGCATCACTTTTGCGCACAATGAACTAGTTATATTAATATAGTAGAATTTGATAATTTCCGCTTATTAATGACGTTTTATCTCAACGGTCCACATCCGCACGACATCCGCAGTCCAAAGTGCGGATGCGGACGCGGATGCGGATGCGAGAAAATGTGCGGATGTTCCGCGGATGCGGATGCGGATGTGACCTACATCACTAATATATATATATATATATATATATAAAACTTGTTACTCCGACTAAATGATTTCCTATGGACATCTAATCAGTTTGGCTTTAAAAGGCCCCACTCAACTGACCTGTGTATCTATGTACTTAAAGAAACAATATCTAAATACATTGACAGTAATTCAACCATTTATAACTGTTTCTTTGATACAAGTAAGGCATATGATAGGGTAGGCCTGTTCAAAAATCAACTTTTTCTTATTTTCATAGGTTTCTGTACATTTTCCCATGCTTTTTGACCTGAAAAAGCCGAAAATCACAACTATTTTGACCTAGGATGTTGGGAAGCATTGCCGCATGGAGCTGTAAATTTTCTGCCTTGAAATCGGCCAAAGCGCCAATTCCGGGGTCCCTTGAATTATGTTTTGCACTTTAACTTTTGATCTAAACAAGATAGAGCAACAAATTAGGTATCAAATGAAAGAGCATAAAATTAATAATATAATAATAATAATAATGATAATAATAATAATAATAATAATAATAAATAAATAATAATTAATAATAATAATAATAATAATAATAATTATCTATCATTTTTCAGGAAACAACAGAAACTCAATCAGAATCTAGAAAACCATCTACAAGTTACAACTTCACAATGGCATTAAGCAAGGAGCTGAGGGAGCTCCGTGGGCGCACAGTTGATATCTCAGAACCTCCACGTACTGTCCACAGGCAGGTGTCAACTGGGCCATCTACCAGATCTCTCACTGAAACTTTCCTGGTTGGATACCCTTCAGCTTTTATCAGTGGTTCCCAGCTTCCCACCAACAGACAGGCGTTCCAGTATTTCCTTAATCTTCAGAATTTACCGGAAAATGCAGGGAGGCCCATGGTTCAAGACCTTGCATATGAAACAGTTGAATCTATCATCCCATTCTGGCAGATGGCTAGGATCAAGACAATGACCAAGTACAACGCAATGAAGCTCTTCATGAAACTACATGAGAAACATCGTGCTCTGGTGAAAAGCAAAGGAAGAGCAAGTAACCCTGGAGTTAAAAGAGGAGCATTTGTGCTGGAATTAGACAGCCTGTTCGATATAGGAGCTCCAGATGCAATCCAGGAAATACAGAACAACAGACTGTTATCCAGAGAGAAGAAAGATGAGGATATCAGGTTCTACGAAGACCAAAAGACTGAGAGGAAAGGTCATATGTCTGGTCATGACAAGATTTTTGAGACAAGATCCCTGCAGCAAGCAGCGAGGAATGAAAGACTGCAGCATAGACAAGAACAAGGTAAAACTAATTACTTTGAACGTTACAAAAAGTTTTAAGTTTTATTCCATTGCGATATTTAGCATGTACTTAACAATTACTGTCTTAACATGTTGTACTATTTTACAGCTGCAGCAGAACAAGAGGCAGTTGTTCATGTGGATGACATTACCTGGGGTGACTCAACTGACAACGACGCTAACACAGAGGACATGGATTACCATCAGCCTCGTCCTGGATGTTCTCACCATCAAGACACTGTGACTAGTGTGACTTTGACGTTTCCAAGGAAGGTCATGGAATGTGATGTCATCTGCAATACAGCTGATCGTCTTGGTTTATCAGACAATCAAGTTACTGCCATGGTTTCTGCCACCTTGAAAGCTGGAGGGGCTGATCTGGATAACTTCGTCATCCCAACCTCAACAACACGTCGCAACAGAATGCTGTCCAGGTATAATATCAGCCAGAGTCACATGTCCAAGTTTTGTGAAAACCCCCCACAGTACGCTGCCTTACACTGGGATGGAAAGTTGCTCAAAGATGTCTTGGGCAGTGAACCTGGAAGTACCTCAGAGACTTTAGCTGTGCTAGTGTCTGGTCCACCTTCATACACTGAAGGAAAGTTATTGGGAGTACCTGTCATCGACAATTCTTCTGGCACAGCTCAGGCTGAGGCTTCAATGGATTTACTGGAGACATGGGAACTTACGGATAATGTTACTGCCCTTGTTTTTGACACTACATCCAGTAACAGTGGAGTTCACAGAGGAGCTGCCAAACTGCTAGAGAAAATGCTGAACAAAAAGGTGTTTTATCTGGCCTGTCGACATCACATCCTGGAAATCCTAGTAGGAGCAGTTTGGGAGAAGCTATTTGGGAAGGTGAAGGGGCCAGATAATCCCTGGTTTGAGCATCTGAAGGATGTTTGGACGGACTTGTCCAAGGAAAACCCAAAGATGCTGGCTATCAACAGCATATGGCTGAAGGAAAAGAAGAAGAACAGTGAAGAAATACTCCAATACATTCTAACAGCAGAAAGGCTTCCAAGAGCAGACTACAGGGAAATGGCTGAACTGACAGTCATTGTTCTTGGAGGAACGCCTCCTCGAGGTATTCACTGGAGTCGACCAGGCGCCATTCATCAGGCCAGATGGATGGCCAGAAACCTGTACTCCATGAAAATGCTGATGTTTGCAGATCAACTTGAGTACGACGAAGACACTGTATCAAAGCTGGAAAGACTCAACACCTCCCTTGCGCTGTTCTCGCAGATGCTCCCGTGAATGATCTAAGTCTAATCCAGGACATGTTGAAGTACAAGAAAACTGACCCAGAGCTTGCTGATGCAGTACTTAATAAGATGGAAAACCACAAATGGTACCTGACGCAGGAAGTCGTGCCATTTGCCCTGTTCAGCAGTAGATTGAGTGACACATTGAAGCACGACATTGCTGCCCAGTTACATGCCACTGAGAAGCCAGACAGCTTCAGAACAGGAAAGCCTCTATTCCAGAGAGTCACAGCTAAGACCACCCTGGTTGATCTCATTGGCCCAGAATCACATTTCCTGCTGGACACACTGAACATTGGATCCGAGTGGTTTCTGGAACCTGTCACGTCTTGACCACAGAATGAGGACTACAGAAAAGCGTTGGACTATGTTAAGAATCTGAAAGCGGTGAATGACATTGCGAACGTGGTGTCAAGATGATGAGCGACTTTGCAAATGTCATAACAACAGATGCCAAGCAAAGGGACTATCTCCTTCAAGCTGTGGAGTTCAACAGACGCGCCGCTTTGACAGCTTCAAGAAACAAACTCTCAACAACTGACTGTGTAAATGTCATTAGGAAATTAATCATCATGTAATGCTTTCACTTCTTGATCGATTAGACTTGTGACAAAATGTTAATCTCAAATTTGTGTCATGAATAAGGCGCCTTGTCTGCCTTGAGTGTGAGAAAACGAATTTTGTGATATTTCTGAAATCTTTGTATGTACCAATGTGCCATTTCTTGTTCCAACACTATCATAATTGTATAAGTTAGAAAGAGGATTAAAAACACTTTAATTTGGTGCCTATTTTGTTGCTCTATCTTGTTTAGATAAAAAGTTATAGTGCAAAACATGATTCAAGGGACCCCGGAACTGGTGCTTTTGGCCGATTTTAAGGCAGAAAACGTAAAGCTCCATGCGGCAATGCTTCCCAACAACCTAGGTCAAAATGGTTGTGTTTTCGGCCTTTTCAGGTCAAAAAGCATAGGAAAAAGTACAGAAACCTATGAAAATAAGAAAAAGTTGATTTTTGAACAGGGCTAATGATAGGGTGAACCACAATATTTTATTTGCAAAACTAGAAGACAGGAAGGTTCCCATGTACATATTAAATTTATTGAAATTTTGGTATTCCCACCAATCTTTCACTGTTAGGTGGGGCAATGTACTATCCGAATGTTTTGGCTCCTCTTGCGGGGTGAGACAAGGCTCCTTGCTCTCCCCTATGCTGTTTAATGTGTACATTGACGGATTAATTGCTTCACTTAATGAAGCAACAGTGGGATGTTGTGTAGATAACACAAGGATAAATAACTTAGTTTATGCCGATAATATGGTGTTAATAAGTCCCTCTGTTAAAGGTCTGGATCAGCTACTAAATGTCTGCGAAGTGTATTCGCAGAAACATGATATTCTTTTTAATGTTACAAAAACTAAGGTTATGCAGTTTCATCCTAAAAGCTGTAATCAGCCAGCCGATATAAGGTTTAAAATGAATGGTGAAGTAATTGAGGAAGTACAAGAGTTTAAGTATTTGGGTCAAACTATTACCAGCTCCTTGAGTGATGACTCGGATATAAGAAAACAATCTCGAAGCCTGTGTGCTAAAGCGAATATGACCATAAGAAACTTTCGTTTCTGTACAAGTGAAGCTAAAGACATTCTCTTTCGTACTTTCTGCAGTAATATATTCTGTCAGCAACTGTGGGTGAATTATAAAAAAGGTTCTGGCAGAACCCTAAATTTGCTGTACAACAGGTCTTTTAGACTCTTATATAAATTACCCCCGAGATGCTCAGCTTCGCAAATGTTTGCTACCTGCAATGTCCCGAGCTTCCCGGAGGTAACAAGACGTGCTCAACACAGTCTAATGCAAAGAATTAAAAAATCAACCAACCCGATCATCCAAGCTATCCATGAGTCCTGCCATTTATCCTCTAAGCTATGGACTTCTTGGTACGAAAACGTCTGTCTGTAGCTCCACTTAACTTCGACAGTGCCGTATTACTTCTAATCAATTGTATATATTTCTATCCTTAGTGTATGAACTGTCATTGTAGTAATAATATTTGTCATATGGACTATAGTCTGCCAATAAACCTTTTCATTTTCATTTTCATATATATATATATATATATATATATATATGATGAATAAAACCACGAAAGCGCTTGAGCACCGTTTTGTGTTTCCTTTCCTTCGTGGTTTTATTCATCATAAATATTTTTCACGTGTTACTTTCGTGAAATAATTTTCATATATATATATATATATATATATATATATATATATATATAAATTTTAATTGCAATAAACGCAACAGTATAAAATTACACTAATCCGCAAGAAAAAAATATAAAATTAATTATAAAAGTGTTTAAAAAGGCTAATTAATTTAATTTCGGCTGGTCACAACCAAGCCCTTTCAAAGCCATAAACTAAATAAACTGTCTAAAAAGTTCTAAAACTTCCGTCCTGCGGAAGAGCTAAGATTATAATGACTGTGTGAAGGCATAGCGTGTAGCGTCATGAGCGATCTGGAGGCACATTTCAGGTTTTGTACAATCGACCTTGCTGATTTCAGAAAAGAAATAAAAAAAATTTCTCAACAAGCAGAACACCTCCTTTTTCGCATGTAAAAAATACAAAATTCTTGTTAATTACAGTTGGCAACACTGACTGGCATGGTACTTCTGGCAGCTTTCTAATTATTCTCAGTGAGTCATCCCCTGGAATTTCTTAATGGGGTGTTCAAAAACCCCAAGGTACTAACGAAAGGTGCGTTTTGTGATATGTACATTATATACATTTCTTTGTTTTGTTGTGTTTTACATTGTTTATAAGTTTGTTATATGTCTTAGGGTATATATATGGATATATGGATATTTATATACATAATACATATGTGTGTGCAGTATATTTTTATATATATATTGGTAAACTTATTGTTTACCAATAAACCAAGCCTTATATATATATATTATATATATATATACTCATAATCATATATATTTTTTATTTATACGTTTGTGTTTTTGTTTCAGTGTTCCTGTGTGATACTTGTTGAGTTTTGCTGGTACAATGAGCACGCAAAGAACACGGGGATTTGCCAGCTACAACGTCTTTGGTTCTCCACTATCAGAGCTTCCTCTGTCTGAACTTCCAACCCGTATACAAGTTGCAAGGCATTTCCTTTTCTTGAAGGAGAACAAGTACACCAGCAACAGGGAGATTCTTCCGGAGGTATGCCAAACACTCATTGACCTTTGGAATCGTGCTAACATTCCATCACAGCCAATCAAGAATGTGAAGACCAAGTTGTTCCGATTGATGGAAAAAGACTCACAAGCATCGAAGCAAGGCAAGCAGGCCACAAAAATCAAAAAGTTCGAGGAAAGCCTGAATCAATTGTTTGACATAGCTGTCTGCCAATGCGATGATCTGTCTGCATGCCACTGTGAAAAAGAAATGAAAGTTCCACGACGAGAGCATGCCTTTCTGATCGACTAGAGAACCACGCGGATCATGCAGATCAGTCGGGTGGATACGAATGTGACTCAGATGATGGAGAGAAGGAAGTCAAGAGAGGATCGGATGCAAGAAAGACAAGAAGAAGAGAATAGAAGAAAAACGGAACGGCAAGAGGTAGCATCTTCTGCAGATGTGGTCGAATCAGCTCAAGCAGAAGCAGACTCCAGTGGTGAAAGTGTTGGTGATGAGTGGATGGGTGATAGTGCCCAGGAGGACAGGAACGTCACACCGATTCCCACTGTTGCTTTGGAAGCTGACCGGTATGGTGTATCGAACAGGGCTGCTGCAGCTATCAGCACTGCAACATTGGTTGACAATGGCATCATTAGTTCTGATGATCAGGTAAACGTAATTGACCACCACAAAGTATGGAGAGCACGGCAGAAGGTACGGAGGGATCTGAAGGAAGCAGTAACTTACCACGATGTGGAAGTCACTGCTTTATTTTTTGATTGGCGGGAAGACATGACACTTTTCAAAGAGAAAAAGGGGAACAAATGGTACAGCACAAAGAAAGTTGAGGACCACTATGTGCTGGTCGGAGAGCCTGGAACCTTCTATCTAAGCCATCTGACACTGGAACGAAGAACTGGCACTGTCATTGCGGATGAACTTCAAAATGCGATTGAAGAAATGGGTATTGCAGACAAGATAATTGCAGTGGGAGCCGACAGCACAGCCACAAACACAGGGCACAGAAGTGGAGCAATACACCTGCTAGAGTGCCGCCTGGGTCGCCCTTTGCACTGGTTCATCTGTAGTCTGCATTTAAATGAACTCCCACTTTGCCACTTGTGCAAGGAACTCATCGGCCCAACAGAATCTGCAACTCAATGGAAAGGACCAACTGGCAAAGCTTTGGCCACATGTGAAAGTTTTCCACTTTCCTCTAGAGGAATTCAATGTATTGCTGATGGCCACACTCTCCCGGATGTTGACCCTAATGAAATGAGTCGTGACCACGCCTACCTCTACAGAATGATGAAAGCGATAAGGACTGGTGTCATTAATGAAGATCTTCTACGAGAGAAGCCTGGACCAATCTCCCATGCAAGATGGGTTACAACTGCCAGCAGAATTTGTCGGCTATATGTAGCGATGGCGCAGCCAAGTGATGAACTGTATTCACTCACACAGTTTGTCGTGTGCCACTATGGACCCATGTGGTTTAGCATCAAGTGCCATCCAAGGTGCACAGATGGCCCAAAACATTTCCTGGAGCAAATCAAGCTGCTACGATTACTGCCACCAGCTAGCAAGACTGTCACATGGCCTGTGATCCAAAGAAATGCATATTGGGCTCACCCTGAAAATGTTCTACTGGCAATGCTTGCAGATGCAGATCAAGCAAACCGGAAATTGGCCATCGATGTAATCAAGACCATTCGACGAACTCCCAAACCTGCTCAACAGCAAGTCAGAGAATTTCGGCCACCAAAGATCAAACAAAGTGCTCAGAATTTGAAAGATTTACTTCCACCAGTGGAGGAGTGCACAATGGAACCACCACTCACGAAGCAGTTCTCTGTCGAACAACTCGATAAGATCACTGAAGAGCCCCTTGTTGTCCGGATACCATGTCACTCCCAAGGTGTAGAACGCTGTGTTAGGATGGAAACTGAAGCGTCTGGGGCAGTGTATGGAAAGGATTCAAGAGATGGTTACATTAGAGCAGTACTTAAATCCCGTGACTTTATGCCGTCATTCAAAACTAAACAAGATTTTAATGTATCATTTACTAAATAAAACTATCTATTCTACCTACCTACCTACAGTGTATATGTTTATTCCAAAAATAAATTTTTCTATTTTTCCTGAAAAGCAGTACATTGTAAGGGGTCAAATGATAGCTCAAACCTTAGGAAAGCAAGTGTCCAAAAGTTATGGGTAACTAGCAATTTTCACATGCGAAAAAGGTGTTGCACTTGTCACAAAAAAAATTTTGTTTTCATTTTTGAATTTAGGGAGGTCAATTGTACAAACCTGAAATGTGCCTCTTGATCCGTTACACTTTGCCCAATGACGCTACACGCTAATAAACACGGACAGAGAGATGGTAGCTGTCATACGTCTGGCAGTTGGCAAAAGCAAACTATTGCCCAGATTTCAACCTTCGAGATAAGAAATCTATAAAAATCAATTCTGTACATCTGGCAGCCGGTCACGACCCGAAATTGCCCTAAAATATTTTAAAATGTTAAAAATAAAGCTATCCATACTGTAGGACAACTTAATATTGGAAATGGTGTCTTCTGCCAAAATATAAAATGCCTCGTATATTTGTCTCTGTTCCTGGTCCCTGACCTTTATGATAGGTTTAGAATCCTGGAAGTTGAAAATATGATTATGCTGTTCCCCATGCTGAACTAGGCTACTATAAGTATTACCCGATCTCAGGTCACGTTTGTGGGAGTTAATCCTTCTCTGAAAATCAATTGTCTCCCCGATGTATTTTTGAGGGCAGCCTCCACATGGGATTTCATAAACTACGCCAGAATTGTTGGAGGCCTTAGTAATAGGATGACGAATGAACGAAGACAATTTATTTGGCACAACGGAGACCAACTTAATCTGCTTTGGCAAGAGTGAGGAAAGCCTTTTTAACCTCAAAGGGCACTTTCAGGAATGAAACGTCTTTATCCCGGTTCCCAGTTTTGGGAGTAAAGAAAGATCTCCTAGAGGCGAAATAAGCTTTATCGATGAACAATTTGGAATAACCTAAACGTATAAATATACTTTTGATATGTAAAACTTCATCGTCAAGATAAATGGGGTCACAAATCCTGAAAGCTCTGGCGTAGTCTACTCCTTGCAGGTTGGTGTAATTATATATATATATATATATATACACGGTGAACCAAAAGTAGGTGGACAGTAGGTTGAATACGGTTTGTGTTATATTATATTATAACTATGGTGTTCATTATAACTATGGTGTTTGTGTTTTATTATATTAAATATTATAACTAAATTTATTTAAATTTTATTTTGTATTATAGTATACAAACAAATTAAATATGTATTCTCAAAATAAACGTTATCATTTACTGTCCACCTACATTTGGTTCACCCTATATATATATATATATATATATATATATATATATATCAGGCAAAAATTGATGAATGAGAACGTTATTCCCTGCATGAACAATCAGGCACTGATCTAACTTTAAGGAGTTTCAGTCGTAAATGTTTAGCTTCATAAATGAATATTAACCATAATGTATAGAACCACGCGTAGGCTGCTCCAGTAATACAATACATCCTAATGCATAGAATTAAAAGTCGCCCATCGTTTATAATTTAATATTTAGTGTTGAATAATGTATGTAAACACTGGAATTTTCGCTGACGGTTCTCTGTGGACATGAATGAGTGGCTGGCGGGTCTCTAGGGATATGATTGGTTGACTGGCGGGGTCTCTCGGGATTTGAATGGCTGAGTGACTCTCTGGATATAAATGGCTGGAGGTGACAATTCCTATTGGCTTTTAGGCTGAACGTTTCAGCGGTTCTAAACCAGAGGCGGATTAAGAGGGAGCGAGGGGGGAGATCGCCCTCCCCAAACCATGAGATCTCTAAACCTTGAAGGTAAAAAAAGTGAAAGAAAGGAGATCAGGAGCATAAAGAAGAGAGAATACAAAATTAGAGTGAAGCATCCTATAAAATTAATCGCTGTTGCAAAAGAGTGTATACAGGCATAGGCGTATGAGGCGGGGGGTCTGGGGGAGCGGCAGGTCCCCCCAGGGGAATTGAGCATTTTTAGGGCAAATATTGAACATTTTCAGGGCAAATACTGAAATTTTCAGGGCAGGTTTTTCCTGACATTCCTTTGTTTTTTTTTTACTTCTTGAGGTGAATTAATTACTTGCTACTATACTTGTAGTTAATAATTAAAACGTAAGTTGAGGACTTAATGAATTCTATATCAACTGAAATGCAGTAGGTTTGCTTGTCATTTAGAAATGTTGTAGCAAAATTTTATCTCATTTTGTAAATTGTAATGTTTTTATATCAAAAAGGCTTTAATATATGTTACTCATACTCTAAACCTTTGTGTTATTTTATGCTACACATAGTGCTTATGCGGAAATCAGGGCACCCTGAAAATTTTCAGGGCAAATTTTTTTCCGCCACCCCCAGTAAAGTGCCATCCCATACGCCTATGTATACAGGGGTACATTAATGTTCAAAAGTGAGCCATTTAATATACTGTATATTTTTCTTTAATTGCCCCTAATGATGATGCTTAATAAAATACTAATGTAAATGTTGTTGCGCTAATTTTATGCCTCACTGGAGCTTACTGTCATCTTAAGGAATTGACTTTTTTGACCCAAAACTAATACCTTCCTGCATTCCTTATAGGCAGAACGAATATGTGCTAATCGTTGGTAATTTTGTCACTCCAGTTGCCTGCCAATGTATTATAATCTCAGGTTCTGAAAGGTGACCGCTCCCCCCTAAAAATTGTGCTCTGGATCCGCCCCTGTTCCAAACGGGAACTGTTTGGCGGTTGGGTGTTTGGTTAGACCTGTTTGTATTCAGAATTGATAGCGTACGGTTGTGTGTTAAACGTAAGTCTCAAATTTATTTTATATATTTAAAATGTATAATGTGTTAAAATTCGGTATTAACCAACAAACAAACAAAACCTTCGGCTGATAGTGCATGCTCTTCGGTGATAGAGCATAGAAGTGCTTGGAGTCTTTCAATGGTGAATATTACTTTTTGAAATAGTATTGGTGTTGTTAGTATGTCCCTAAGATAGTGTTGCCAATAACCTCTATGCCCTACATTTATATCATGATTGCCTTATCATGCTGCATCAGTTGTGGAGTGGCCTCTAAGCCTTATATTATTAATTATTATTATTATGTGCCTAAGACAGTGTTGTCGGTGGCCCCTATATCTTATATTTATTTTATTATTGTACCATCGTTCTGCATCAGGTGCCCTCTAACTTTATATCAATAACTTTGAAAAATTTGGGCTATTAAAATGGTGGCCGTTAAAGTTCATAGTGTGACGGCCCACATTTCTATATTTTTTATTTTTTTTAATAAAAAGCCATTAACGGATTAAGATGTTATCAGGGATTAAGAGATCTTATCAAAGATTAAAATGGTGTTCTATTGGCACTCCCCTCGGTGGCACTGTCACTTCCTCCGCACCCCCCTACCTCCACTTCACATATGTGCATCTACACTACTAGATGAAAAAATAATTTTAGAAGGGCATATGGAACACATTAAATGAGGTATTAAAATTTACTTATATATTGCATAAATTAAAACAGCATATTTCACATACTGTTCAATCCATATTACACCCTTGAACACCCTCGCATCGTAAATAACATAGCAGTCTGGGGAACTACAAAAAAACGTACTGCATGAAAAAATTGTCAGAATCATATCAGGTGACAAAAGCAACTGAACTGGTAAAACACAAACTCTGTGTTCAAATCTCCAAAACACACTGCTCACACTAAATATGTGCTCACATATTCATACAATATTCTTTAAAAAAGCTCCAGTGTTAATTATGGAAATCATATCAAACAACCAACCAACAACCAATCCAAAACATGATAAATTTTACTCCCAGAAACCTAAACTCACACTTAAAACATCAATTAAGAAATTCCTCTCAAACGAAGAATTTGCTATTTGGATCCGAAGACTAATTTAAGAGCGAATTCTTCTCGTTCAAATTTTCGTATTGAGTTAATAATAATAATGAAAATCTTGAATGGGTATTAGCATCTCTCCCACTTCATCCTTCTTCGCGTATCGTATTCGTTCACTTCTCCTAAAACCTTTAAAATAATTGAATTTCATGCGTAAATGACTGCTTTCTTTAAAATTAAAAATATTAACTTCATTAACCTCCTTTTTGGAGGAGCTGCACGACTGAATCGGTCCTGGAGGACTGCACGAATATTTCCAATGGTTTTGCCATTACGTGGTCGCTCATGGACCCAGGTACTAGCCACTATGCGTTGTTCAATCGTATAGTTGTCACAATCATGCGACCTACCATTTCTATGGTTGAGCCGTATCCATGTTTGTGCCATTAGAAGTTCGCTGTGAGAAGCGAATATCCCTTAATTTCATTCCCTTAAAGTACAAACAAGACAATCAACGGTTTAGATCGTTTAACATTTCCATCAGAATATTACCCATATCTCCATTTTCCATTTGTTATAGAATTTATTATAATTAATTATTGGTATCTTGCATCTAACCCTCATCCCTAAATTTTATTAGATTATGCATACACATTGAATGTGGCATGATTTGAACTCTTGTTTGTACTTCTTTATTCATTTACTTAATTCTTCCCCAAATGTACCCAATTCCCTAATATTTACTGTATACTCGTATAAGTATATATATTTAATTAACAGTTTCACTCACTCTTGTACCATGGCTGTAAACCCTTTATTACTGTATCTCTCTAATTCGTTTCCTCTAATTTCTCCCAATAATGACTTATACTGTACGTATGGCGTATTAATTATGAAGTAACGTATTGCATAATTTGATAAACTATGACATCATAAAGAAACTTAAGTCCCTTCACATTCTCCATACCTTGAATACTGAATCATGTCTTAGTATGTCGATAGCTTTAGTATTCAATGTATGGTAAATTCTTTAACATAATAATAAAACCTTTACACTCTATACGTCATTATTTATATGTTGTGTCATAGTGTTATGCAGTATAAATATTATTCGACCATACTCATTCATACATCCATGTCCTTTCTTGACCGCTATCTTTTATTAATTTTATTAATTATTCATTCATCTACCTATTGTCTACTTATGCCCTATCAACCTATCAGTCCATGTTTACTCGTGTCCGACTATATTACGCACACAACCTATTGTGTGACGTATTGATATGTGTACAATACTTTAGGCATTCGTACATGTCCACTGATGATCATGATTAAGTACGTAGTTACCTTACATGTAAATACGTCCACATGTATTTATTTTTACTTTTTCTTTTAATTATTTCCTGTCTCGCAAGATATTCGTTAATGCTGATACGAATGTTCGAATTCCGATGACGTCGCCAAAAGCGAGCCTCTGAATCCGAACTCTTCTCTCTTGCTCCTGCTACAAATTTATAACATTAAGATGTTATTATAATATACTGTATTGTTTCCTGCCAGGTCACTGGTTCGTTATCTGCTTACGTCACATAGTTACCCAGGTTCTCATTACTTGTACTTACTATTTCTACCTAACTGTCATTCAAATTCTATATTACTTATGTGTTACGTTATCATAAATGTCCGTGTACTTCCAATGGAAAGTACACTGTATTTTTCCTCCGCTTTCCTCATCGCTGGCTATTTAGGCTTTCAAACTCTGATAACCAAACATTTTCTAATAATATTTGACATAATTTGGCGTAATTATTGTTAACTATGAATATATAACATTGTTGTTAATCCCATTTAAATTATAGAACAACGGATAACTCTCCTTCATTATATAAATTGTATCACCTATTTAGATTACTTCAGTATTAGATATGTCAATTAACAATTTGCTAAAATTGTAATTAACTGTAATAATTTAATATGATGTAATTAATGTACTTAATGTACTCGGTGCATGTCGGCACCCCGACATTATGTCGCCATCCAAAAATGTATACTTTACAAAAATTAGTATTTTTTTTTGTTAAATTTTTTATTTTCAAAATTTCGTTGTATGCTTAAATTATGCTTAACGTCAGAATTCTTTTGCTCTCCAGTTAAAGTGGGAGCTTAACCTTCAACTGCACTCCCCCAAAATTTAGACTTATTTATTTCTTGTATTGTAAATTAAATCATTCCTGCCGTAGCCCTTACTAGAGGAGACGAGCCTCCTCGCTTTAAATTCCTGCCTGAGCCATTGTCGAAAGAGTCGAACCTCTCTCCCTTTCAATTCCTGCCTTAGCCTTACTCGAGGAGGACGAGCCTCCTCACTTTAAATTGCTGCCTGTATCTTCATTTGATTAAGACCATATAATTCCCGCTTAACCATTGTCAAAAGAGGTCGACCCTTTACCCCTGTAGCTTCCTACCTGAGGCTTAGACCAAGGAGGTCGAACCTTCTTCCTTTTAAATTCATATCTTCGTTACCAGTTGACCCGTTAAAAAAATTCCTGCCATAGCTTTTGCCCGAGGAGGTCGAGCCTCCTCGCTTTAAATTCCTGTTTGAGCTGTTGTTGTTATAAGAGGTAAACCCTCCCCCCCTGTAAACTTCTGATTATCAGTGCCTCGTTCTGTATATACTTTGTGTAATAAAAATTATACGAGTGAACGAAGACTCCCATTAAGAACTGAAGTGTTTCCATTCACCCCTTCGGAAAAAAACTTGGTAGAAACTGTTTATCGTTACTCCGATGCTCTACGGCTAAGGCCGAGCTTAACAAACAAGGACCACCTTCGTTGGATTGTCCAAAGTGCATGCATCCTAAAAGTCGCAAGTAGGCAGTGGCCCGCGCACGCGTGACATAGTTGCTGCTATCACGCATTTCAAATGGGTCTGAAAGAAAAACGAAAATCAGTTAGCATTTTACTGGCGTGACAAGACAGTGTGGACACCCTGTATTATGTAGCTAATTATTGCCACGAAAGCTAACTCTCATGACCTCATATCTGACAGTTCTAAGACGTAATACTCAAAATTCTAATCTTTCCTTACTAAAAAAAGGACTTTTGTTCTCTCTCATCTGTCTTTTAAACAATGAAAAATCTTAATTTAACTTTCAATCATTATTATTATACAAAACTAATCTTTTTTACATTTTGTTTTACGTCTTATTCTAATTTATTTACGTTTGCTTTTCTTTGAAAATTTATTATCTACTGAAATGTGAATGACCATAAGTGAAAGTAGGATTAGGATCAGTATTCTATTATGAAAATACCGTACAGAAGGCAGTTTTGTGAAAGCTGAATGAAAATAAAATAAGATATATATATATATATATATATATATATATATATATATATATATATATATATATAGATAGAGAGGAGAGAGAGAGAGAGAGAGAGAGAGAGAGAGAGAGAGAATAGCCCTATTTCAATTAGTAATAGAGCAATTTACAGGCGTAAGTAGCAGCTCATTATTTGAGGAGTGAGCATAAATTTTGTCATATTGTTTAGTTGAAAATATTTGATGCAATCTCGGAATGTCTTTTGTTTTTTAAATTTGCACAAAACAGAAACCATATCACCATACTCTTGTGTTTATTTGAATATGTCGTATAAAGGAACATATTAAGCAATAATTGGTTGAATTATTATACAATATATTCAAATATATGTAATTCAATATATTGTACAGAGTGGACCAAAAGTCACAATCTGGTGAAATATATTTATTTACTTTAATATTTTTACAGTATGATGTTTAAGAGATACAAACCTCAAATTTGCTGGTTTATTACGTCACAAGCTGGGTTTGAGGAAAACCGATCCGAAAGTGACTTTTGAGCCACCCTGTAAAAGTGCAATTACTATACGAATCTATAAGATCTATACAGTAATTGCATTCGCATGAATCACCTCGTACGAAAGTGTCTTTTCACTGTATTTAACATTTATGTACGGTGTTTTTCACTTAATTAATTATTCTTTATTTACATGCCAATTTTATAGATAAAACTTAATAGAAACTTACTCCGATATATTAACACAAAGCTTGGAGACATTTGGCAGCTTCTAGAACTCTCTTTCGGTGATACGATAGCTGTCCTTGGTAAACTTCCCCACTTCATATCCGTTCTTCCTTGGTTATATAACTCTCTCTCTCTCTCTCTCTCTCTCTCTCTCTCTCTCTCTCTCTCTCTCTCTCTCTCTTTCTCACAATATGTTAAAAACGCGAAAAATCGATTTTCATATTGGATTTCGTGTTCAGAAATACTTAATTAGACTCTTTAGACTTTATATGAAAGCTACCTCTTCATTTCTTTTCTATACAATCAGCCAATACACGTATTAACTAAATTCGGCTTTTGACTGTAACATATATATATATACAGGGCTGGCCATAAGTATCGCCCAAAATAAAACGTCAAAAAAATTCATTACCTAACAAATTACAACGAAAATAAGTGCAACACAATACAATATAAGTATGCAGATTTAGTAAAAAACTATAATCAACGTTCTATTAGTCCACCATTATTTTCAACAACACATTGGAGTCTTCGGGGTAGATGGTGCACCGAACTCCGCAATTCTTCTCCAAGAAGGCGAATATGAATATAGCAAAATAAATCCAAATCAATTGAAATCTAAAGATAAGAAGGTAAATATGCATATTGCAAAATAAATCTGCATTATATATAGTTTGAAATGAAAAATTGATGGGCTCAAACGTGATTGGCTTTCTGTTCATTAGTAAGTAGTTTTGAGCGCTACTTATGGCCAGCCCTATCTATCTATCTATCTATATATATATATTACAGTCCAAAGCTGAATTCAGTTTAATATGTGTATTGGCTGATTTCAAAAGTCGAAATCAGTCAATATGGATAATGACCAGTCATTACCCCATATTGACCGAGTCCGGCTTTTGACTGTGACATTTTATATATATATATATATGTGTGTATATATATTATTCTTAAAACGGTAATTACCTCCAACAGCGACATGCCAAGTCTGGCCAAACCTAAACAACGTAGCTCTTTGTTGTATATACTTTACCTATTTTATTATGATTAACGACAGACTCTTTTATTCAATGTTAAGGAAGCCATTTATGCAAGATGGTGTTAACCATATGTGTTAACCATATGTGGTGTTAACCATATGTGTTAACCATATGTGGTGTTAACCATATGTACTGATTACTATATCTAAGATAAATTAAATTCAACTTCGTTCCTCATAATATAATTTGGGTTTGAATGTACTCTTATTTCGAAAGACTGTTTTTACCATTTTTTTTGTTCAGTTTCAAACAGGTCGCCCTTTTGTTCGGACAAAAGGTACAAACTGGTGAAAAAGAAGTGTTTTGATGTCAACAGGACAAAGCGAATGTAAATTCAGATTAAAAAAAAAAATTGGGAAAAAATTTTTTTTTTTTTTTTTTGCCGTTTGGAAACCTAAAAAGTGTTCGTTCCCTCTGAGTTCATTCATTTTAAATCGTTTATTATTATTTTTCAGAGAGGTTTATTTCCCGCACGAATATTATTTAAAAGCTATGATAGCAGTAAATGTAATTAAATGTAAAGAAATCGGAGAATCCCTTTGATATGTTACCAACCTTCATATCGGCGTTATTAAAATATTAACTATTTAATGTTTTTAAAAAAGTAATTCGTTTTTATAACAAACAAAAAAAAGAGTTCAAGAGAGATCTGATTGCAAGAAAGAATTTCAAACATTTCAGGGAACATTTTTAAAAATATATAATTATAGTTATTTCTTCGTTTTGCATTTTCCAAGAGGGAATTCCTCATAGATTCTAAAAATAGGATTAGTTTTTATCAGGTTTTATAAAAAAATTAGCGAAATTTAGCTCTTTCTCTCTCTCTATATATATATATATATGGTCGGGTGTCATTTCAAAATGTAGTTTTTGAGTCTAACATTTTTGAGAGTTCGAAATTTAATGAAACTTATTGACGTTTCTGTTACTTCTGTACTAAACGCATCCAAAAATCCATGTTGATATTCATTTGTGTAATTATTTGGGAAATAAATCCAAAAATTAAAAAATTCTGGGTATCTATATGGGTCCCCTATTTATGGACCATGAAATTAAAATACCTATAGAAGAAAAAATATTCATATTATCTGACTGGAACTCGCAGCTTACTTTACGTAAATAACGTATGTACTTTCTTTCAAATTTAAGCACAATCAACCATGTAGGATAAAACCGTATGACGGTTGAAACCTTTAAATTAATTGAACAAAAGCCTAAGTGGCTCTAGACTTACGCACAGATTAATTCGCATACTTATAACAAGAACAATTTGTACGATCTTTTTGAAACTTACCCAAAAACTACTCAATATAATGGGCTTATTTTTCCACAATTTTCTGAAAAATCTAATGAAGGAAAAATTTTACAGACATTTGAACTTTTATGTCCAATTTTCTCAAAAATCTGAATCCTGAAAATATCATATTTTCAAAGAGCCATAAAAATAATTAACAGATCAAAATTAATCAAACTTGCAAAATAAATAATTTGAGAGAACACTCCGAAAAACCATTTAGAAAACTTTTATTGGATGCCACAAAAGTTGTGGGGTATAGGTTAAAAATGGTTAAAAGTTTTTCGAGATTTCAAATTTAAAACAAAATATCTCCATTGAAAATCACGAATTGGAGAAAGTGGTCAACTGGGCTTTTAGCGTAGTAAGTTAGGAAGAGGCGTACCAAATTTCAACTACATTCCTCAAAAACTGAGGACGAGATCCAGATTTAGCGAAAATATCAAAATCTCTAATAACACAAAAATTTTTCAGGCAATTTTAGTCTAGTATAAATCAAAATCCTCGAGGTACATCCGAGGAAAAAGCGCAGAAAATTTAATTAAAATCAGTTGTAAACAAAAAAGTTAATAAAAATATGTTCATCTCCCCTTCATTGCCAGTTATAATAGAAGATACAAGTTTTTATTATTTATTTAACGTTAATTAAACACTGCGTACAACGAACCCTGAGTTCATTAAACTTCATGAATCATTTAAAGGCACTAAGCTTAAGTTGTTAAATTGTACATACCATTGGTTCTAATAGTAGGGATACACTGGGTCATAAAGAAGGTGTGGCCGAGTGAATCCCGACCATTGGGATCGATGGTACGGCAATGGCATCATTCAAACCAATCTCCTCCGTGACGGCCCTCGAAGATTGGGACCTTACTGGCCAGATCAGAGAGATGTCCTTCCACACCACCGCCAGCAACACCCAACAGATAGGAGGTGCATGCGTCATGATCGAGAGGCAGCTGGAGAGGAATCTCCTGTATCTGGCCTGTCGCCATCACATGCTGGAGATCATGGTTGAGAAGGTTTTCGTCAACCTCCTTGGACCCTCGTTAGGCCCAAACAGCGTTCTGTTCAAGTGATTCCAACAAAACTGGGCTTCCATCGACAATGAGAAGCTGGGACTAGCAACAAACACTGAAGAAGAAAGAAGTTTCTCGGTGGAAGACCCTCCAAGGACAACACCGATTCGATGATGTTGTGACCATTAAAAGAAATTCGATGGAGCAGCTTTTGGCCATTCCGAAAAGTGCTTTCGAAAAATGTTTTCAACAGTGGCGATCGTTGGGCAAATTGTGTGGCTTCAAAAGGAGCGTATTTTAAGGGGGATTAAGCCCCCAAACCGTGTCAATACCATATTCTGTCTATAATCGCTTCAGTCCGGATACGATTTGAACAAACTTAGTGTGTGTGTGTGTGTGTGTGTGTGTGTATATATATATATATATATATATATATATATATATGTGTATATACTATAACAAGAAAGATCAAAACGACATCAAACATCAAAGCTATTGCTTTGGTCTCTCTTTTTACTTTTTATACTGCGCGTTTCTCTGAGAACAAGCTTGTTATATATATATATATATATATATATATATTACTCAAGTTATAGACACCATATTTATAGCAGCAGCTTAACTGAGGCAAGTTTGTACTAGTTCGAAGATAGGCTGCAGTAATTTATAATTAGATAGGTTGACGAGGTAATTACTCGAATAGTTAATTGTTTTGCTTGGGATCACCAGCTGATTTATCAATCAACAAGGGAAAGAGATAGAATGCGCTGCTTTTTTCTTTAATTAACAAATTTAATATTGCAATGATTAATAAAGTACGGTACATACAACAAATTTCTTTGGTTATCAGTGTTGGCTACAAAAGTTTAACAAGTATGAATTAATTGTAAGTCTGAATACACAATGTCAAATAATGATTAAACTGAAGAACTAAATGTTATTACAATGAAAGACAATGCACGGAAATAAATGGAAATTGAGTTATTATACTAGTTATAAGATGACGCCTGAATGAATTTCAGTCTTTTGGGGTTGAATAAAATGACAAATAGGCCAAAGCGAATGCCTGTTCGAATAAATGTTACATCTTCCAACGATGAGTGATGACTGGTGATACTTCGACTGGTAATTCCTAACGAGGTGAGACTCGAATGATGGTCGCTTCTTCGATCTGGCTTTATGACTTTGTCAGGAGGTTTTTTTAATGGCTTTTTGGTATGAAGCCATTTGGAACTCGTTTACGGTACGTGAGAATACTTTATGAAGTTGACATTCGTTCAGTCAGTGACGAAATTAGGGTGGATCTTGGTACCCGAAAATGTACGTTTGGGTTGTCCTTTGTGCCTGTCAAGGAACCTTTTTTTGGTCCTCTGCCCAAATGAAACGAAGATCTTCATTCATCTTTATAACCACGATGAACTGCGTTCTGGACTTCAGTTGAACAAATAGCGAAAATCGCCTTAGTAAGGGTGACCTATTTACCATTCACCGCGCACTTGAAAAATGTATTACCATATCACATGTACGAAATTTTTGCAATAAAATTGTAGGTCTAAAATGAGAAAAATGAGTTGATTATGTAATATAATGTATATATGTAATATACTTACCTATATTATTGTAATATACCAATATTATTGTAATATAATTACCTATATTATTATAATATACCAATATTATTGTAATATAATTACCTATATTATTGTAGTATACCAATATTATTGTAATATACAAATATTATTGTAATATAATTACCTATATTATTGAATAAATAGACAATTCTTTATTCATAAAATTACTTAAAAATTAGTTATAAAATTATTATAATTCATATTAAACTTCGTCTTAAAATGAAGGTTGAAAATTAACAGTAACTATACTGACAAAATTATTTGGTATTTACATGAAAAAGACATCATAAAAGGCAGTATTTATGCAATATTAAAACACCCCAAGAGATTCCTGCACGCCTTAAACGCACGTAAGTTTCGTGAATTAAACTTAATTTTCTCATTTTCTTCAAAAAGACATTTCCATATGAACATGACATCCATGATATATATATATATATATATATATATATATATATATATATATATATATATATATATATATAGCGAGGAATAGGAGGACGAAAAGATGGTACATGTTTATTAACAGACGTTTCGGAAAAATTCATTTCCATCATCAGTGCTAAAAATTTAAAACAAGTAAAAATAAATAAGCATAATAAATAGAAACGAACAACAAATTAAAATGGCGCAACAATTAGCGAGAATCAAAAACAAGTTACAATGTGTATTAAATTAAAAAGTTAAAAAGTTAAATGATATAAAGTATAAAAGTATGGATAATAAGTAAAATATAAAATGGTTTGGGTGGAACAGAATTGTAAAGTTACTTACAATTAGCGAAAATTAGAAGCAAGTTACAATGTGTATTAAATTAAAAGATTAAAAGTTAAATGATATAAAGTATAAAAGTATGGATGATAAGTAAAATATAAAATGGTTTAGGTGGATCAGAATTGTAAAGTTTCTTACCAGATTGTAATGAGACTAATTATACAGAAGATTGGGAATGGTTGCCTGTTGAAAGAATTCCATTGGGACGATGGAGCCGGGCGGATCCACCATCACTCCGCCCGGCTCCATCGTCCCAATGGAATTCTTTCAACAGGCAACCATTCCCAATCTTCTGTATAATTAGTCTCATTACAATCTGGTAAGAAACTTTACAATTGTGTTCCACCTAAACCATTTCATATTTTACTTATCATCCATACTTTTATACTTTATATCATTTAACTTTTAATCTTTTAATTTAATACACATTGTAACTTGCTTTTAATTTTCGCTAATTGTGAGTAACTTTACAATTCTGTTCCACCCAAACCATTTTATATTTTACTTATTATCCATACTTTTATACTTTATATCATTTAACTTTTTAACTTTTTAATTTAATACACATTGTAACTTGTTTTTGATTCTCGCTAATTGTTGCGCCATTTTAATTTGTTGTTCGTTTCTATTTATTATGCTTATTTATTTTTACTTGTTTTAAATTTTTAGCACTGATGATGGAAATTGAATTTTTCCGAAACGTCTGTTAATAAACATGTACCTCTTTTCGTCCTCCTATTCCTCGCTAAGTTACGCTTCCCTAAGAACAAACCATTCAACCAAGTTATATATATATAATATATATATATATATATATATATATATATATATAATATAATTCATAGGGGTGCACATTGGGTACGCAAGGTACGCAGTGCGTACCCAATTTTTTTTATTAAATTTAAATTTTTTTTTTTTTTAATATTGGTAAAATGCTAATATAAATACCAATAAAGTTTATAATTTATTCAGTGTACTTAAGCAATACAAAGTAAAATTAAGTGAAACTTCCTCTTTTTCTCATGTGCTTTCTTACAATGTACGCTCTGAGCATAGAATGTACTTGCATAGGAATATGATCCTTAAGTGCTGGACGGGGCTTAACAAATACTGCCTTACTATTGGCCGAAAAATGTCCTGGGATAAGCTGGAGTGTTTCAGCATAGTTTCAGAAAATGCGGAGTGGCTTTGATAATTGTGTGGCAAAGACGAAATATCAGCATGCCATTGACTGCTGATGCAGAACCAAAACGAATAAGGCTAGCACAGACTGATCAGCCAGATTTGGAAATGAAAAGACTTTATTTAGAAATCATAGATACGGTTTGCGTGCAACTTACTGCTCGGTTTGGAAATCTGTCACAGTTGAAATTTTTGGAACTTCTGAATTCCGAAAGTTTTTTTAAATTTAGCCAAGCATTCCCTGATGAAATTCTTAAAACCTTTGCGGAGTTACACAGTGGCTCTTTTGATTTTATAAGACTAAAAAATGAACTAAGTGCCCTATACTCATCTGAAGAATTTCAAGGAAAATATCCCTGCCATATTGCAAAATTCTTGAGCCTGAACAACTTGAGTGAAAGCATGCCTGAACTTCAAAAACTCGTAGAGCTAGTACTAACCATTCCCTTTACAACTTCCTCAGTAGAAAGATCATTTTCGGCTTTGAGGAGAATTAAAACGTATCTAAGAAGTACAATGGGCGAAGAAAGGCTGTCATACTTAGCCCTTATGAGCATCGAAAATGAGTTATTAGTCCAAATGAAATCTGACCCATCATTCTACGATTCAGTAATAGATGAATATTCCACTAAGAATCGTAGGATCGATCTGAAATATCGATAAAAATCGCGCTGTCGTATATAAATAATTAATTAAATATATACCGTATCCAGTGTCCACCCCATCATCCAGATTTGGTAAGTACCGTTTACTACCGTACTAAGGTCATAATTTATTATAGTTTATATCATCGTTATTTCTTGAAGATTCTTGCATAAAAAAAATATATATATATATATATATATATCTTAGTTTAGTTTGCCACGGACCGACTTGTTCATTCTGATGAAAATTAAGCTTGTTTTCCTGTCTTAGACTAACAGCTGAACTTGGAATCAGAAATATATACAGTATATATATATATATATATATATATATATTATATATATATATATATATATTACAATACCCGCTGCGCCTTGTACAGCAAAGCCCTCACCCCCAAAACACAAGCGGGGGCGGGTCGGTTACTAAATCCTTCCTTGGTTCTCCCTTAATGAGTATACTAAATTTGGTGCAGATTACCCTAACCTTTTACGTGTGCCCTAGCCGTTCAGGGGTCCCCTTCCAGTCACCCCAAGGGAGGACTGGGAGGAGTGGGTGTGTTACTAAAACCTTTTCTTGTTCTCTTTTAATGTGTATACCAAATTCGGTTCAGCTTATTCTAGCTGTTTAAGAGTGTATAAATGAACAGACAGACATCATCCCTTATATACTGTGTATATATATATATAAATATATATATATATATTAACGTGGCCCTTAAAATTCAACTTATGAAATTCTTCACTCGTTCACTCGGCACCCTGGGTTTTATTCCTTTCTTTTCGAAACTACAGTTAGAGGAATGTCCAAAATTATTCTGGTGTTACGCAGAATGGTTTAAATTTTACTCCCTTAGGGGAGTGACATCAGGTGCGTTATCGTTTCCACTTTCAGTTTCCAGGTCCCCCTGTCCAATGGGGTGAGTATTAGCTTCTCAACGGAGGGAGTGACATGGTACAAAGCACTTATTATCGCCTCGTCGGACTTTCAATACCTTCGACCAGAGTTCCCTTCCTTGTATCCGTGAGCCTCTGCCGGTGGTCCTACAGTAGATATTACTGCTCCTCGCTCCTGGTAATGGAGGTAGTTTAGTCTTGGATCAGGGCGACCCCGCGCTCTGCCAAGTAGTTAACTACCTTTAGGCTCCTGCAACTCCAAGAGCCCTTTGATATCCTGGAAGCTCCAGTCAGGTCTCCTAGAAAGGGGAATGTTGAGCAGTTGCCGCGAGTTGGCCGTTACGAACGACGACAGATCTTTTCCCTCCACTTCCTCTACCCAGACTCTGTGTGGAGGATCTTCGGCTCCTTCATTGTCGATGACAGTGACCATCTTCCTCCTGGTTTCCACCGTCAAGCGCTCCTCGAAGAATGCGAAGTCCGCCAGCTGCTAGTTCAGGTATCACAAGTAGTTCCCGAAGGCAGCGCTGGAAAACCTTGCAAACAGCAGCGTTTAGGTATTTGTTGATGGCCTGGAGGAAATCCAGATTGTTTGCTGGGACCATAGTGACCGCGGAAGTTTGAAACCATGCCTTCAGATAAACTTTGGCGATGAAGACCGTGAGTTCTTTCAATGTTTTTTCCTCAGACAAAACTGCGACTGAAAGAGGAAGATCTTGAGCGCGTAAATTAGCTTGACCATCCAGCGTGCACGATATATGCCTGGCCGTATGATCATTTTCTCCACGAGAAACGACTAACGAAAAACATCAAGGTGAGCTCCAAGAGCTCTTGTTTTTGATCCCTTGCGTGACGTCCTTGGAGGGTTTGTTTAATCTTCAGAAATAAAAAAGAGTCGCATGGAGCCAAATCCGGTGAATATGGAGGTTGCTATACTTGGTGGGAGTAGCGTTTTTGGCCAAAAATTGCTGGACAAGTTGCGACGAGTGAGATGGCGCGTTAACGTGATGAAGCATCCAGTCTCCGGACTCCCAATTCTGCAGCCGTTTCCTCCGAACTGCTTCACGAAGACGTCTCAAAACTTCAGTATAAAATTCCTTGTTGATTGTTTGTCCCTGTGGAGCATTTTCATGGTACACAACATCTTCAACACCTTCCGACATCGTAAGAAATCGCCGCGACACAAAACACGTTGAACTTTATCGGCTCACCACAGTGGACTGACGCTACACAATGAAGCGCAACCCTATCAGTCAACCTGTCTCGACATGCAGAGACGTGTTTAGCACAGTCACAACTCGAAACGTGACCTTGTTCTAAAAATAAACACTCTGTCCGGATACCTTTTGAACAGACCTCGTGTGTTGTGTGTGTGTGGTGTGTGTGTGTGTGTGTGTGTGTGTGGTGTGTGTGTGTGTGTGTAAAACGAGATAAAATGAACAAGGACACCAATTATGTGTTAATTTTTAATGTTATTTAGTAATAATTACTAACGAGTAAGTGAAATTGTGTGTAATGTGTTGAATGTTGAGAGGAACCTTAAACGATTGTTAAAAATGAAACAAAATTATTATAGTAACTGTTACTAAGGGAAAAATCGACCAATCCCAAAGATAAATTTGAAGGCTGGGCTTTTTCAGCCTAGGTCTAAGACACAGGAAGCAGTGTGCCCCTGGTGTTGTTTCAGGCAGGACTCTATAACCCGCATGTTAGGAAATGTAGAATTCAGCTTGTCAGCATTTACCTTTCAGGCCTTAGTGATATAGGTGTACATCTGCTGAACTGTCATAGTGACACCCAGAAATTAGGTGTCCTTTGTCCAAGTATTATAATAAAAACAGGCTAGCTTCTCAAACTACTCTGTATATTCCTCGTTTTCACAAAAAATATTCACTGATATCTTTACAAGCTTCACTTCGCCTTGTTGAATCACTAATGAATGATAATTGATTGTTGATAATTGGGATCCTTGAAGAACAAACAGTATGATCAAAGGAAGTTAGTCTGCGGCTCTCTTATTGTTGTTGTTGTTGGTTAGCCGATCAGCCCACCCTGATCGAGCAAACCGGCGGCACGCAGGTGACCGATCGCCCTCTCCGGAGTGGACCAGAGGTTCAGCGCACTACTAGTTATGTTGTGTTGTGTTCTATGTTGTGCTACAGCGGTACAGTCTGTCATAATGTGTTCAATTGTTTGTGGTGTGTCCTGGCACAGGTGGCAGGTGTCGTCTGTGGAGTTGTCTAGTCTGTGTTTATATGTCTGTAAGTTGGGGTGATGTCCACATCGGAATCGTGCTAAGTTAACTCGATCCGATCTGCTGAGGCTGGTCTCTGACCTGTCAAGGGGTGGCGGCTTCGCATCTAGGACCGCATTCGGGACGAATCATGTCAGCGCTTTGTAGGGTCAGGTGTGTGTGTGTGTGTGTGTGTGTGTGTTTTCTGTACTGCGTGATGTCTGTGGGGCTCTCTTGTCGTACACATCTATTGTTGTCTCTGTAATAAATATCTGGAGTGTTTTGATTGTCTTGTATTCATGCTGGACGAATTGATTAGGACTTTTATGAAAGACTGGATGATAATGGCAAAACTACTCACGCCCCCATCTTTCTGTACAGCAGTGTTTATTCCACCGAAAAGTCGATTATCACTCTAAAGTTTGGTAAAAAATATTTTCTCCAGTTTGTTCTTCAGCGTGTGGGATATCTCTTTGCTGGTCGTTATCATTGTCATAAGAATCAATACCTGTCTGAATCCTTTCATAGTCATCACGTAGAGGCTTGATTTAGTCAACATAAGATGTTCACTGCCCTAGTTTTCTTTGAACTGCATACAATGTATGTTATCTGGAACTGCTGCTGTTATAAGCAAACACTCCACTTTCATATCTAAAGTTGTAATTGATACTAATCCTACAACATACTCTATATATATATATATATATGTATATATATATATATATATATATATATATATATATATATATATATAATATATACACACACACACAGAGTGTGTGTATATATATATATATATATATATATATATATATACTTTTGTTACTTTTGTTGAGTTTGAACGACGGTTCAGGATCGACCTGCGGTCGACCCCTCTGCAGCATCCCGCCTCATTTGCGGGACTTGGTGAAGGAGGGAATTGCTCTCTGATCGCCTCCTGCCCTCGTAGCCAGCCACGCATGGCTGGTCAGGGACTTTGCACAAGAATCTGTCCAGCTGGTTTTTGAAGTTATTCAGGTTGGTGTGCTGGAGATTCCTCACTTCTTTTGGAAGGACATTGAAAAGCTTTGGGCCCCGTATTCTGAGGGTATTTTCCATCCTCGTTTTCATGGCTCCTTGTCCCACCGCAGCTGGGACCGTACAAAATCTGCCTCTTCTCTCATTCCAGTTTGTTTCTATTTCATTTCTGAGGTTAGGGACAGAGCCCTCAAGTATTTTCCATATGTATATTATTGTGTACCGCTCTCGCCTTCTTTCAAGAGAGTAGGGTTCCAGGGATTGTAGTCGAGACGAGTAGTCTTCACCTTCCGTTTCCTCTATCTTAGACTTGAAAGTCCTTTGTATAGCTTCAATGCTCGCAATGTCTCTTTTTCTGTGTGGGCTTGTGAGTACTGAGCAATACTCAATTATTGGTAGGACTAGACTCTTCCATAATTTGAGCATGATGTTTGCTTTTCTGCTGCGGAAGCTCCTCCAGATGATTCCCATTATTTTTCTAGCCGTTGTGATTTTCATTTTATAGTGCTCTCTGAATTCTGCATCCGACGACATTATTACTCCAAGATCCCTGACTTGTGGATTTGGTGTTATCTGTTTGGCTTGCGGAGTTTTGTACCCTTTTTCCTGTAGCTCTTTGTTATTACCATATCTTAGAAGTTCGAATTTTTCTTCGTTGAACTTCATATTGTTGTCTTCTGGCCACTGGAATAATGTTTCAATGTCGTTTTGTAGTTTTCTTATGTCATCTTCGTTCAATATTTCCTTACATATCTTTGTGTCATCTGCGAAGCATGATACAATACTGTCCTTAATATCTGCATCAATATCTGCAATCATTATTATGAATAGCAAGGGAGCTAATACTGTCCCTTGTGGGACAGAGTTCACGACTTCCGAGACTTCCGATTTAACTCCATTTACCACCACTCTTTGCGTTCTTTGCGTCAAGAAATTAAATATCCACCTTCCTAGCTTTCCAGTAATTCCTGTATCCTTAAGTTTGTCTGCTATGATTCCATGGTCACATTTATCGAAGGCTTTAGCAAAATCAGTATATATTACATCAATGTTTTGTCCTCGACACAATGTTCCTAATGTTTTCTCCTGGTGGTCTAGTAGCTGTGACAGGCATGATCTACCCGCCCTGAAACCATGGTGATTTGGGTTGTATAAGTCTTTTTCTTGTAGGTAGTAGGTAGTTTTGGCTCTAATTATGCGTTCAAAACACTTTATAAGGTGTGAGGTGAGAGCCACTGGCCGATAATAATTTTTGGGCATTGCTCTGTTACCACCTTTAAATAAGGGTGGAATTTGTCCTGTGTCGAGTGATTTCTTCCATAGCAAGTATAGCGGTTTTGCAATATTCTCTTTGCATTTCTTCAGAAATGTGGCACTCCATGTGTCTGGCCCTGGCGCTGAATTGTCTCGCATCTGTGATAAGGCCGTAATTACATCTCCTTCCGTGAACTCGAAGTCCATTAATAGGTTTGTGCCGGGATTTGTTCTTGGTTGATCTGTTTCAATGTCGAAAAACTCGTCTGGGTTTTCCACTTCCATCTCGGACTTAGGGGTGCTAAACACAGATTTAAATTGTTCCCTAAGCAGTTCACTTATTTCTTTCGGGTCATTTGTGTATTCGGCCTCCCCGTCTATCAACGGTTCAATACTCTCTTTACACTGCATTTTCCTTTTCGCAAAAGTGTAGAAGTATTTGGGGTTATTTTTTATGTTTTCTGCTACCTTGTTTTCCTCTTCGTTTGTCTTATGTATGAATGTTTGCTTTAGGTCCATTTCTACTTCGCCAAGTTTCCTCCCTAGTTTGAGTCTCTTTGCATCAGTTCTGCATCTGTGGAGATGTTTTACGGTTTGTCTTCGTTGCCTGAATAGAGTCCTGATTTTCTTCTCGAGCTTGCTACGTTTTCTTTCCTGTCTCTCCGGAATATGTTTCAGTATTATAGGTTTGGTTTCCGTCTCTATTATACATAGTATTTCTTTTGGAGTCTTCTCGTGCAGTAGCAATTCCCAATTTACCTCCTTTAAATCTTTATTTACGTTTTCCCAATTTACTTTCTTTGAATTTATGTTTAAGCCTTCAAATATTCCATCTGCCTCTCTGGGATGCGTTTTCGGACCTCTGGGTGCTAACTTCAATTGTATATCGATGAGGTTATGGTCGGAGAACTTTGTGTGTGTTACTTTTTTATTTATTATTATCTCGTTGTTATTTGTCCACATTAAATCCAAAACGTTCTCCTTTCTCGTGGCTTCACAGATTTCCTGGGTAAGGGCGTAATGTTCCATAATATCTAATGGCATTGTTGCTTGGGTTCTGTCATCTTTAGTAATGTTGCCATGAAACTTCTCAACATGTATAACTTCGTCATTTTTTCTTCCATGATATGAATGGGAAATTAAAATCTCCGAAAATTAGAATATTTGTTGCTAGAGTTTCAAATAATTTTAATATGTTTTCTATTTCATTTGTAGCAAATTGGAATTCACTTTTTGTGGTGTTTGGTGGTCTGTAGATGTTCATAATGGTTAGGTTCAGTTCTTTTACTTCTAATATAATAACTTCAACTGTGCTGTTTGATTTCTTTACCCTCACTTCACATGTGTAAGTATATGTATATATCAGTGGCGGCTCGTGGTAATTTTACTTATGCATGCAGTCACATGCATTACAGTGTAGTACATATTAGATAAGCTGTATTTTGTCTTTTATGGTATTCTTATGAGTTATGTAGTAACCGAGGATAGAACCAATATTATATTAATGCTATGACTTCAGTACAAAG
Source organism: Bathynomus jamesi (assembly GCA_023014485.1). Taxonomy (NCBI): domain Eukaryota; kingdom Metazoa; phylum Arthropoda; class Malacostraca; order Isopoda; family Cirolanidae; genus Bathynomus; species Bathynomus jamesi. Next base: position 173,016 of record JAJOZX010000332.1, on the reverse strand, counting down.
CATAGGAATAATTATTATGAACAAATAATGTTTGAGAAATTTATGCCCATATCCCAACCATAAAACATTGACAATTATGACTTACAAGATACCACCAGTTTATTAAAAACATGAAGCACTGGAATATACAGTATTAAATTGTATATTATTGGTTTAAAGCATTTATTTATTACTTACCTTGTTCAATTCCTAAAATTATTTAAACTGAAATTCGGCTCTTCTTGTTTTTCTGCAAAATTGTTCAATGACTTTGTTATAAAAGTCTTCTCTTTTTCCATTTGTTTTTTGAGGAAAGACTTTTCAATTGAAATTAAGGCTAAATTCGATAACCTTGCCTGCTCTTGCGTATTTCTTAAGTAAGTTTTTTTCTTTTTAGCGCCGAAAAAGATCTTTCAACGGACGAAGTTGTAATTGGCAAAGTTAAGATTAAATTTATAAATGAATGTATCTCCGGAAATACTTCAATCATTTCATTGTTCAGTAAATATTTGTGAAGTTCATGAATATCATTTTGACCAAAAAATTTGTGAGAGAATAAGACAGTTAATTCTGATTTCAGGAGAACAAAATCGAAAAAGGAACTGTAGTTACTTTTCAAAGATTGATAAGCCTTTTCCGGAAAATATAGTTCATAGGGCTTTACTTTATTGGGAGCCAAAAGCTCTAAGAATTCCATATTTTTAAGGGACTTAAATCGCTCTTTCATTTGCTCAATGATATTATCACAAAGTTCAAAGTAGACTTGTCGGTAGCTCGTCTCTATTGGGGTGCTACTTTTTTTTCTTGAGGAAGGAAAACCAAAATCTTCAACAACGGTTTTCCATATTTCATCGAACATCGAATCTCTAATTTCTTGAATTTTGGATATTGTGATTTCAACCGTATTCGAGCCAAAAATGATGTTCATAGATTTGTTTTGCAAAATTTTAAACAAATACTCAGTTAATGGAAAAATTTTAGAAAACACTTTCAATAAAAAATTGAAATCAAGAGAGTCCACGCTACAGATAAACCTCTTGCTTCATTCTTTGTTTTATCATCAAACATCTTTGGATTTTCTTGAATATAATCGAAAAGACTTTAAACTTTGTCTATTCTCTTTGACAGTTTCAACTAATCTAGAAGAGTAATTCCACCTTGTCGGAGCAAGCTTAGGAAAGCGTTTGCCAACTATACTATCAAGCAAGTTTGTTCGCTTTGTAGAGCTGCTAAAAAATGATGATAAACTGGCTAACATTGAAAAGAATGAGTTACATTTAGAATGTGTGAAACTGCTTGGCTTAATACAAGGTTAAGCTTATGAGCGTAACAATGTATGAAAAGAGCTTCTGGGGCAGAATCCTTTACCTTTTTTTGAACACCATTAAGTTCGCTTGCCATAACTGCAGCACCATCGTATGATTGCGCGACTAACTTTTTTAAACAACCCAACTCATTTAATTCCTTCAACACCAACGCGGATATATCGTTAGCACTTCTACCTTCACTTACATTAGTAAATCCTAAGAATCGTTCACAATGTTTCCATTCGCATTGACGTAACGCACAACGGTAGAAAGTTGTGAACAACAACTAACATCGGAAGTTTCATCCAAAAGAACTGCAACATGCTTGCATTTTGCAAGCTCATTTTTTATTTCATGTAAAAGTACAGAACTTACTGAGTCTATTATATCATTTTGTATTGTTTTAGATAGTCCTTTAAAAACTGTAGCACCCTTTAAATGCGTTTCCAGTTTTTCATCATACTCAGCTAAACAATGGGCAAACTCGATGAAGTTTCCTCTATTTTCAGATAACTCACTTTCATCATGACCACGAAATGCAAGTTCTTGTGTTCCTAATAAACACGTTATTCTGATTAGTCCTCTTTAAAATTTCTCTATTTTTCAATACCTCTTCATTGTGTTTACTAATAGCAACTTCCTTTTGTTTGTCAAGTGCCAAGTCAATTCGACTTATTCCAAATTGTTTCAAATCAAAATGTGCTTGAATATGACTTACTGCTTTTTCGTGACGTGAAATTGCCGTATGTATGTTATTTAAATCTTCGTAGCCTCTATTCACTTCGCTCCACACAGAATTTTCTCTTGAAAATAATATACATGGCCAACAGTAGAGTTTGTTTGTTATATTACTACCACACAACCAACGGACACTATCATAAAGTTGGTAGTTAAATTTTCTTATAAATCCTTTGTTCACTTTGGTCAAATTTATTTTTGGGGTAGGCTTTCCATTTCGTATTAGAAGCTTTTTTTCATCAAAAGTGAGCGTTTGAAATGGTTTCGTTTTCAATTCATGAATTATATCAAAATCTGGATCGTCAGCCATTGCTAAAGGGGTAATTTATCATCTAAATAAATAATTTATACAATTAGTCACTTACACAAATATTTGCATCACTGTACGTAAAAGATAAAAAGTTAATACGCTATCAACAAAGATTAATCACAAATTCACAACTTATCATTAAGTCTGAAGTAAAACTAAGTTGGAAAATTAAACAAATGCGCTAATTGGTAACTCTACAATCGAAAATGATGCCACTTTTTGCAGATTTGATTTTCAAACTACAGTCACCATGCAATTATAGTTCTTATAAATAAAAGCATAAGATTCTTTTTCCATTGTTTTATTATTCGTGAAATCACTACTCAGATTGATTACGCCGTCAGAATGTGATATCATTAAAACATGTTAATTTATTCATTTTCATGTAGAATATTACTAATATTAATGCACTTTTACATTCATAAATACAATTTTAATAAATGCATTCCAAAAATGTGAAAAATAACGGAGAAAGTAATTGTTATTTCAACTACTTGTACATAAAGGTCAATATTGCTCGTCCTTTGGCTCGGGTTACGCCTTTGTTTTCTATTTCGAATCGGTGATTTTTACTCCTGTGGAAAATAAATACTGTATTCAGTTAGATTTTCAGTAAATAAATTCATAAAAAAATCTTTAAGCTATTTTTAATGAAAACCTAAAACTGAATATTTATAAAAAAATCGACTAGAACACATTTAAATGATGAACTTAAATAATAATTGCCATCAAGAGATTAATATAAATAATAATTTTAACTTTATTTTTTTAACTTAAATATAATTTTAAATTCATTGAGTATTTTATTTACGCATGCATTGCATGCATTGCATTCATTAAGAAGCCGCCCCTGGTATATATATATATATATATATATATATATATATTATATATATATATAAATGTAAAGAACGACGCTTGTGTAGAAGAGCGTTCCGTACAAGATGAGGAGGAGAACGAGCAAATTAAAAATGAGGTACCTCCCAGGCATCGAACCCGAGATCATCCAATTGCCGGTCGGATATGTAACCACTACACCAAGGACCCCGATTAGTCAGTACTCGTAATTCTCCTACATACGAGCGGAATCTAATGCCCTGAAGGGGCACCTTCGCATGCCGTATATACAGTATATACATTTTAACTGCAAACAACACAGTATAATTAATGTAAAGAACGACGCTTGTGTAGAAGAGCGTTCCGCACAAGATGAGGAGGGAGAACGAGCAAATGAAAAATGAGGTATGTAGGAAAATTACGAGTACTGACTAATCGGGGTCCTTGGTGTAGTGGTTACCATATCCGACCGGCAATTGGATGATCCCGGGTTCGATTCCTGGGAGGTACCTCATTTTTCATTTGCTCGTTCTCCCTCCTCATCTTGTGCGGAACGCTCTGCTACACAAGCGTCGTTCTTTACATTAATTATACTGTGTTGTTTGCAATTAAAAAATATATATTATATTATATATATATATATATATATATATATATATTTATATATATATATATACACACACACAGTATATATATATATATATATAATATATATATATATATATATAATATATATATATATATATATATATTGTGAAATACTTGAAAGATTAACTTTTCAAGAAAGAAATAAGTTGTTGGAAGCTAGTGGTCGTTTATCTAATGAAATTGAAAGTTACGTTACAGCTTGCACACTCTAAGACAACGTAGTGTGAGTTCTAATTTAGATTAGTAAAGTTGTGAGCCAAACTAGGATTATTTTCAAAAGTGAATTCTCAGTCGTTCCCATTAAGAAATCCGTTGTAAAATAATTGAGCAAGTTGTTGCGGTCAATTTCTGACATTTTTTGATTGAAACGATTTCTCTCAATCCTGATCTTCGTGTTAAAGTCATCTTTATGTTAGAAAACCTAATTTGATAGAGAGTCCAAGCCATAACTTCTCAGATCTGTCGAGCACCATTGCAGCAACGTATTTAGTGTGTGTGTGTGTGTGTGTGTGTGTGTGTGTGTGTGTGTGTGTGGTGTGCATCTCCGCCAAAAGCGAGTTTTTTAAAATCCATTTATCTTAAAACCTAATTAACCAAACCTAATTAACCAAACCTAATTTCACCTAATTTAACCTTACATAAGGCCATCGGAGCAAGAAGGGTGCAATAAGGGCTTCGGACGTAATTGAAGGCTCGAAGAGTAGTTTCCATTGTCATTAAATAGTGAGGTACTCGCTAATGTACCGCAACCTAACCTAGCTAATCCTCAACTTACGTAACCTAGCGTAACCTAACCTAATCAAGACTAACATATCTTTTTTCTGGACAATAAAAATGTTTTTAGGTTATAAAATTTTTTTATTGTTTCGAGATACCAAATGTGTTACCTCACAAAAAAATTTACCCCACTACATCTTTGAATTATCACACACTCGACTTCACTTATGCCCAGTTGCCCACACACACACACACACACCACACAATTGAGTAAGTAATGTAGAAATCTTATCAAATAGCTTAAGTTTACGTCATGGTCATCGACCAGTAGTAGTTCAGTGTGTAACCATTTCTCTGTAATCGAAGTGAAAACACTGAGGGCGGAAGTTCGACTCCCGATGACACTGTTAGTAATAATACAGTAGTTATAACAATGGGTCTCATTAGTTGGCCTGAGTACTGTGACAGTTTCTGGCTCTCCTAACTGATTTTTATTAATCTCACATTTCGAAGAAACCGATTTTCTTTTACTCGATACTTTAATTTGATCGAGGAAACTAAAAGTCACGAATGAAGTCTACAAAATATACTCCCGTTGTACATAATGTGTTCATTATAGAAATAGTTTTTAAGCATGTATCTTCAGACGACAACTGATAAGTCACTAATCCTGTTTATAATCACGAGGATTAGAAATACAAATACAAATACGCTTCCAATTCTTTTACTCCAGTTATTATTTTCAAATTAAAGTCGTATTTTTTAGCTATTTTATTGAGTTACTTCACTGCCAGACTTTATTCCCTGTAGATTTTTAAAATAACACAACATTGCCTGAATCTTTTCCAAATGCATTTTAAATGGCTTACAAGTTATGACAGATACAATCTATAAAATAGTTTCTGTTTACTTAAATTTTTTAATAATATAAACAGAAAAACAAGGATGATAAAGTTCAGTCAGCGTAAAAAGAAGGCAAAAAAAAAAAAAAAATATATATATATATATATATATATACACACACACACACACAGTATATACTGTATATAAATGGTGGTGCAGTAGTTAGCAGCACCTCGGTAGTGTAATAGTAATCAGCGCTGACTACAAATCCACCGTCCCCGGGTTCAATTCCTGGTGACGGTAGGCGGCGCGTAGCTAACCCAGCTGGTCATCCTTCCACACAATAAAAATTGGTTGGTAGATAAATGGGTAGCCTAGTGATTAAGACGTTTGGATGCTGATCGGGAGGTCGTGCGATCGAGTCCGGGTGAGGACTTTGTAGTTTCTGACCGTTCGCGGTGGGTCGTGGTTTGGATTTGACGTTAAGCTGAGGCAGACTTGTTTTCAAGTCGTTTTCATCGAGTCTGAGTGAAGTCGCGAGTCTTTAAGCGCAAGTCGCAAGTCGAGTCTCAAGTCAGTCTGGATAAATGAAATGGGTGCCGGACAAAATCCCGAAAGCCGAAATCCCGAAAAGCCGAAATCCCGAAAAGCCGAAATCCCGAAAGCCGAAATCCCGAAAGCCGAAATCCCGAAATCCAAAATTAAGAAAAAACAAAATTAAGAGCAGGTTCTTTACTTTTTTAATTTTAGACCCTAGCCTTTGTAAAGGTTTTAGAGATGTTCGAAATATACTAAAAATCTAGGCTAGCCAAACCTAACCTACGATACGCCACATATTTAGGTCTAGAAAATTTAAGATTCAGCAAATCACTGAATTTATATAAATATAGTCTAAAATGCGGGAATCTGTAAGATATCTCCAACCTAACCTACCCTAACCCAAACCCCCCCCCCCCCCCACCCCCCCCCCCCCCCCCCCCCCCCCCCCCCCCCCCCACCCCCCCCCCCCCCCCCATTTCCAACCAAAAGTCTTTAACACGTTGCGTGATCCCTTATCTTTTAAAAAAGTTGTAGTTTCGGGATTTTTGTTTTCTTAATTTTTGTTTTTTCTTAATTTTGTTTTTTCTTAATTTTTGTTTTTTCTTAATTTTTGTTTTTTCTTAATTTTGTTTTTTCTTAATTTTGTTTTTTCTTAATTTTGTTTTTTCTTAATTTTGGTTTCTCTTAATTTTGGTTTCTCTTAATTTTGGTTTCTCTTAATTTTGGTTTTTCGGGATTTCGGCTTTCGGGATTTCGGCTTTTCGGGATTTCGGCTTTTCGGGATTTCGGCTTTTCGGGATTTCGGCTTTCGGGATTTCGGCTTTCGGGATTTCGGCTTTCGGGATTATGACCCAGACCCAAATGAAATATATGTAGATGTAAGATGCGTGGAGTGATAGCATATGCAAAGGTTATAACTTGTTAAACCACACTATTAGTGCCAGATATGCAATTAAAATTGAATAATAAACAATATAAACAGTACACAATATTTGAAGATCATTTACCAATTCCTTTTTTCATTTATGAGAGAATGTCACTGCAATACAGTACATACATACAAGAAAGTAACAAATGAATATAGGAATTCAAAATTTTATATTTATCCAGGTTTATATATATGTGCAGTTCACCAAGCGTAAATTCCTATATTGTATCCCAGAAAAACAAATTTACTTATTTAAAAATCGTTTGTATTTATTGCACAATTCAAAGTTCTGATGTTTGTTAAATGTTTATGATTACGTGTAAATAAAAAATATGCTCCACAGCGTGCCTCCATCTTGGAGTCATTTATATTTTGTGCTGAAACGAGTAAATTGTACATTTATATGGATTTTGATATAATTTGGAAAAATACTCGAGTCATTTCATCCAAGTCGCAAGTCGAAAGAAGCAAAGTCTCAAATCAAGTCAAATTACACCCAAGTCCTAGTCAAGTCTCAAGTAAAAAAAAAACGGACTCGAGTCCCCATCTCTGAGCTATAGGTCTAAGGTGGATCAACGAGCTTGACCTTCGTCAGAATGAACAGTTCTGTGGAAAAAGGGTTTCCACAGAAATTATTCTTCATTTGGAAAGTTTGTCGATTCATTTTTCTCTTTAAATGAAGTATATCCCCGAATTGGAGGATGGAATAGAATGGGGGACTTTGTACAGTCTTTGGGTTTTTCCATGAGTTTAGCCACGACTACCGACCAGAGTGCTTTTCTTATAGTTGGCAGATTTCTCCGATTATATTCGAAGTTTAATGTTGACGCCAAACTTTTGGTTGATAAATTGATTTAACTATAGGTTTGTTTTTTTCATTTGGGTATCTTTTTGTGTGGGTGTGTGTTCTTTTATTATTTATCTTTGTTTATTTTTACGTTTTCGTTTGGTGGGTAGTTATTGTTTAAGCTTAGGTGTGCTACTCCTCCAAAAGGTAGACCTAGGCTTGAACACTTACACCCAGGCTTGATCACTTAGACCTAGACTTGATCACTTAGACCTAGGCTTGATCACTGGAGCATTAAGTTTAACGATCCTTGTTTTATTATTTGTAATTATTATTTGTATTATTTGTAATTATTTGTAATTATTATTGGATATTTTTGAGTTTAGCGTCGGAAACTATAGATTCATATTCAATTTTTTAGTTTAGGTTAAGTTAGGTTTGAGTTTAGACTAAAATTACTTTCTTATGTTTTAAATGCATTAAAATTTAAAATGCAAAATGAGAGACAATCAAAAAATAGTTTCCGATGTTAACTCGGATATCATCGGGTTTCAGACGTTAACTCCGGTATTATCAAGTTTCAGACGTTAACTCCTCGAATATCATCGAATTTCCGACGCTAAACTCAAAAATATCCTTATTATTATTATTATTATTATTATTATCTGCTGAAATTATTTAACTTAACTTTAGCGGTTGTAATTTGGGACGAAACTACTACATTTACTACATAACAATATATTGTAGTTTTCTTTCGATATTATATTACCTGGTGATTATAAATGATCTTCCCGATTTTAAACATTTATTATGAAAAAACTACAAAGCTACAACAAAAAGCAAGATATACAAATAAAGAAGGACTCAAAAAGTTTTATTTACGATCTATTGAAGTTCAATATGAGCTCCTTTTATGGCTCTACAGACATGAAAGTGGTATTCTGTTTCCCTCCATACATTTTGTAGCATATCATACTGAACTTTTCTAACAGCGTCACGTATCCTTTCCCTCATATGTTCCAAAGTTGCTGCCCTTGGTGGAACAAAAACTTCATTTTTGACATAGTACCCGAGGAAGAAGTGAAGGGGGGTTAAATAGGGCGAACGAGCCGGCCAAGGAATGCCCCCCCCCCTGGCCCGATTCAACTATCAGGCAATTGCTCATTCAGGAATGTTGTAACCTCTTTGTAGAAATGGAGTTGCGCACCATCCTGCTGAAACCACACACCAGCTTTGTCCTCTAGCAGCTGGGGCATCAGTCACAGCTGTAGCATATCGCGGTAAGTGATACCGTTAATTATTTGTTCAACAAAGAAGAATGGACCGTACACTTTCTCAGCGGTAAGAGCACAAAACACGTTAACTTAAGGGATACTGTATCTCTGACGTGTTCAATATTATAAATAAAAATTCCCAGAAATATTCTTTATTTGTATATCTTACTTTACGCTGTAGCTTTGTTAGTTTTTTCATAATAAATGTTTAAAATCGGGAAGATTATTTTATAATCACCCGGTATAACACATTAAAGTAAGCGAACCAAAATTGTGTAAATATTAAATAATCGACAAACTCGGGCACAAGCAAACCAAGGTTTACCGAAGTTTATTATATATATATATATATATATATATATATATATATATATATATACAGGGTGGGCCGTAAGTTTCCATACATAGGAAAAATTAAACGTTTGTTTTTATGTTTCAGATACCCTAAGAATATGCGTTTGACGTAAGATCTTGTTTACTGATGAAGCAAATTTTTACGTCAATGGAGAGGTTAATCGGCAAAACATACGTTATTGGAGTAATGCTAACCCTAACTGGCTGAGTCCGACGAAGATGCAAGGTGCCGGTAAAGTGATGGTGTGGGCCGGGATATGGGGTGACAGAATTATTGGACAATTTTGTCAGTGGAAATCTTAATGCCGAAAGGTATCTTAACATGTTGCAAGAAGAGATTTTCCCATCCCTGCTAAACGAGGAAGGTAACTTCCCAGTTTACTTCCAGCAAGATGGAGCTCCACCTCATTATGGTCTTCACGTGCGTCGGTATTTGGATCAGCAGCAGTTTCCGGATGCTTGGATTGGTCGGCGTGGTCCTGTGGAGTGGCCTCCCAGATCCCCAGATCTCACCCCCCTTGATTTCTATCTTTGGGGGCACTTGAAGGCCATGGTGTATCAGGAAAAGATACGAGACATAAATCATCTAAAGGAACGTATCACCAACGCCATTACAAGCATAACGTCAACTGTGCTAATGCGTGTTCATCAACAGTGGGGAACACGTATTGAAATGTGTTTTCAAAACAATGGCAACCATGTAGAGCATATTATATAAATAAAAATGGTTGTCCATAACAAAATGTTTATTTTTCCTATGTATGGAAACTTACGGCCCACCCTGTACGTAATATATATATATATATATATATATATATATATATATATATATATATATATATACGGGCTATTGAAACTGATTCACCTGATTTCAAATGAGAATATTTTTTAATGTTACAAATACAGAGTGATTTGTGATACATCAACCAAAAGAAAAACTGTCCAAATTTTGTCTCTCACCTCATAAATGCTCTATGTGACTTCCCCTAGTTACACGAGCAATGTCGACACGATAGTCGAATTCCTCCCATACTCGCTCCAGCATGTCCCTTGTCACTGACTCTACGGCAGTAACACTGCGAGTTTGGAGCTCATCCAAAGATGTGGGCAACGGTGGCACGTACACAGTATCATTAACGTACCCCCAAAGGAAGAAGTCGCACGGTGACTCACGCTGCACTGTGACTACCGATTTACAGCTCGAAAACTGCAACACACAAAATGCCTTCTGCTGTGCGGACGCCATTTTCACACTGACTGTTTGTTGCTAGGCTAGGCCATGGCGTGACTTTAGAGCCCTCTCGCGGTGATCTTGTAAAACTCGGAGATTTCCTCTTTCATGTGGTGTATGCCCAGTTGATGCACGGTTGATAGGTACGGACGTATTCTCTGTTGAAATCAGATGAATCATTTTAAATAGCCCTGTATATATATATATGTATATTCAAATCTGTTATTTTCTTTATGTGAATCAATAAATATATAAAAACAAAAACACACCTTTAATAAAGAAAACTAACTCGCCTCAAAATATTTTCAATTGAGTACACATCAAACTGCAGCATTTGCCTTACAGCTTGAATAATACAGCACTAATCTGGATTATGTGAAGTGTTCCACAGTTCACCCTAATAACGATTTCATGATTAATGTTTATTTTATAATTTATCTTTGCCTTTTTTGTTTTCTCTTAATCAATATAGCTTTTGAGCGCCTCCCGCTTATGTTATTTCGATCAGAAAATACTGTATGTCCGCATTTTACTTACCCGAGGAGATTTTGAGTTATTCGCGTTAGGTTCAAAAAATGATGTCCTTTATTGGCCACAGATGGTCTGTTGTGCATTTTTAATTTTCTTTTCGACTCAAGTTAAAGTTTTCAAGTAATATATTTGTTGGGAATATTTATTAAATTTGTAGGTCATTTATATTATTAAAAATTTACAACATATGAAGGTTACACAGACCAGTTTCATTCTTGAATATTTCACGAATACAAACCGAATTTGTAAATAAAATATTTGGGACATTCTCGGACAGGTTTGCAAATGCGTCATATTTTCGGTTGAACAAAAGTACTTTGTCACGAATATGTGATCAATTTCGTATCTCAGATTTTTCTTGAATTTTTTCATTATAAATCCATTTATTTTAATCGTGACAAAAACACCGAATTTGGTTGGATTCGTAAAATGTTTAAGAGTGAACGGTTCATTGACCTCGTGGATGATGAATTATAGGCTACTTCCGGTCTTTCCTCGCAACACATTTCAATATACACCGCACAGGGTTTGTCATAATATTTTGGGTCGTTTCATCTGGGATCGGCACTAAAATGCTCTACAGTCTTTCACTTTCTTATATTATTTCCTACAATTCATTTGGGGAAGCTTCAAAATCTCAACAATCTTACGTACAGTAATGACATCCAGCTATCTGGGCAAGTTCAAGCTCCATCAGTTCTAATCCACGTGCCATATTTATGAATACTGCCGAACAATGGCAGAATGAAACCAGTTACAATTTGCTAGTGGATACAATTTGCATGGATGTAAGGAAAACTGTAACACCAAATATCAGTTGATCTTTGCCCTACAACCTTCCATTTATCTGCCTCTGCAATGGCTAAAAGAATAACAGAAGAGTGCTTGGCAGTAGTCACGGTCTTGTCAGTTACTTCGTTTGCTTCCTTCTATTATTATACGGCAGAATACTAACTGCAACAGGTAGCAGACTAACTTAGTACGTCTTTCGAGTACAGTGCTACTATTTACAAAGCCTTTTATATATGGAACACTTGGGTATTGGCTGAGAGAGGGTTGTTCCAATAGTCTTGTTTGTATTATGTATACTATGGCTGCTGAGTTACCCTTCAATAAGCGGAGCTTACAAATGAAGAGAAAGATTAACCCAACTGCGAACGTACTTTTATTGTCAAACGTTTCGACAATACAGCCGTCATTCTCAATGTTTATAAGAGGAAATTACAATTTATGTAAAATATATACGTCTGTTTCCATACTAAAAGCCACTTACACAAACTGTTGTATGAATGTCCTCTGGAGGAAGCTATATACATTTTATATAAATGGTAATCTCCTCTTATAATTCAATGAGGAAGCTATTTTGTTGTCGAAACATTTGACAATAAGTTTGAAATATATTTGTAATTGTGTTTATCCTTCATTTTACACAAAAGCGACCGCGCACACGCACACGCACACACACACACACACGCACACACACACATATATATAATATATATTATATAATATATATATATATATATATATGTATAATATTGCACATATGCAAATGCAAACTTCAATAGAAGACGGTAAATAAGGGTTTATGTCATTCGTCCCTGAAAATTAGGGCGTTAAGGCTAATACGAAACCTCATATAACATAACAATTTACGATTGTTGTAAACATGAAATTACGTCGCTATTTCGCTTAATGATAAAGTGACACTGGTTTGGAACCCGAAATTAAGAACGCACTAAATCAAAAAAGAATAACTGCCCAAAACGTAATTGTAATTTATGGAAAGTACGACGCTGAAATGAGATCGGAGGTTGAACCCGTATGACTTTATTGTTCAGTGCTTTAATGTCTCCTTTTAATATTTTTGGGGGGTTTATTTACTTTTTTATTAGTGTTATTTTCTTTATAAGACAGTAAAGCGCGTGGTATGTTTTAAGTATCCAGTTGATAGTGTATAACTCCACTAAAAAATAAGTTAATTTCGTTTAATCTTTCGACCTTTCAAATGTTCCGTGCGATGATCCCTCATTTCACGAAGGTCAAGCTTGTCGCCCCTACTCTCGAGTTGGCCTAGTGAAGTAGAGAGTTGGTTTCTTGTACTCTCCACCTCACATAGCAGGGTACTCCCGGCTCATCTGGGATTGTTCTGAGCCAGACGTCTAATCTTCTTTTGTAGATTTGATTTTTTTTTAAGTTATCTTTAACTTTAATCCTTAACGGAAGAATCAGTATTTGTGCATTGATTTACATTTGTACATTTGTACATTTACATTTACATTTACATTTACATTTGTGCATTGTCATTTACATTTGTCATATTCTTCTAATGAAACTATTTGGTCTTCCATTCCTGACAGTGTAAATTATTCAGTAGTAATCTTGCCTGGATTGCAGGTTCGATGCGAGGTTTATTTTCTTCTAAGTAATATCTTTATGTAAGCATTCGTTTACTCTGGGAAAAATAATTCATTTTATCTTAACCCCATTTCATTGCCAATAATACTTATAAATTCAGTCACACAACATAAATATTTGAAACTATTGTTAATAAGTGTCAGTATCTTCTATCATCAGTATTATGTTATTTGGGTCACTGCTTTCATTCAACTCGGGTAGAATCATTTACATGTAATAATTGTTAAATTATTGATAAAGAAATATATATTTTTAGAATGAAATTGATACTACGAAGTATTAGATGTAGTCTATCTCAAAAATCTTATATATTTTGGTCAGTTTGTGATTGAATGAAATTGAATCACTGCATCGGTGTTTATAACTATATAATAATAATAATAATAATAATAATAATAAATAATCAAACTAAATAAGACACTCTTATTACGGAATTACAACTCAAATATAGTTTCCTTTAATCATGATAAAATATATTTGAAAAATATAATATTTTAATACATATTCAATGTTTCGCAATAATAAACAACTCTTTAATACAAAAAGTGTTGGTGACATAAAAATTCCTTAGTGTTTTAGTAATAAAATTTCTAATGGTTCATATTTTTCTTTCCAGAACAGTAAAACCTAAGCTGACAAAAAGTTGAAGAGCTGGATCGACTAAAAATTATGTATCAAAATGAACAAAAATGCTAAGCCAACAACTTGACGGCAACTTGACGGCAAAACTGTCATTTATAGAAGTGCAAATCAACAGATTATTAGGATATCTAAAAAAATAATGGTTCAGCGAGGGATTGGGAAAGGTGTGGTCGACTTAAAAGCTGAACAATGTGAGCAGTGCTTGAAGATTCCTCCCTTCAGTTACAGAAGAAACTCTGCCAAGAGTTAACTTAAGAACTAGCAAAATCAATAGGGGTACAAGGACTTTTTTGTTTTGGGGGAGGGTAGGTTATTTAACTTCCCTCTTTACATCAGAAGACATATGACGTCAGGGGGAAGGACCAAATGTACGTGGGATCCGAACCACGGAACGCAACATCATCTGGACGCAGAGAACGGTCACCCATCCAACTACGACCTTGACTCAATGTCATTTAACGTCTCGGATCTACTGGAGGCGGTGTTGCGTCATGGCTACGACGTAGTCCATTACAGTAGTGTTGGAGATTATGGAGTGAAACCTCAACATACGTGAATCAGTACGGGATTATACGAGACTCAGAAATTGAAAACCAGACAAACTTTGGAATGCGTTTTTTGATGTTTCAAATAAGATTTTTAGAATGTTTTATGGAAATTATAATAAAGTCTTCACACGACGATATCCATATTTTGCAAAAGAAAAGGAGATCCCACGAAATATTAAGATATGCTCGTGATTTCCTAATATATCATAGTTTATTTATATATAATATATATATCGGGTGATTCATAAGTCTGTTACCACTGTAATGGTGAAATATTTTCTGTGTTTCAGATTGTTGGTTTGTGAAAATATGGGGTATGGTGAAGGGTAGGGTATATGCAACAAAACGATGATTTAAAAGAAAGAATTTCCACTGTTAATTTCCAATGTGTAATTGTGTAAAAATAACCTCAAATAAAAAAACATCACAGGTTATTGTGGTTTGTACTTATTTTTTATTCACCATTACAGTGGTAACAGACTTATGAATCACCCTGTATATATACAGGGTGTCCCGTAAGTCTGGAACCATAGGGCAAAATGTTAAAAACGGCAATAAAAACGCCGAAGAGACTTTTGGGGATTGTTTGTGAAATGAGCGAGGATGGTAGCGGCTGTGTCATCGTCGGTCGATGTCCTGGGAGGTTCACTGCGTGGTTTATCTCCTATGGATCCCGTTTCCCTGAACTTTGCTATAAGTTTGCCGACACAGCTGTGTGTTATTGGCGCGCGGTCCGGATGCAATCTGTTAAATTCCTCAGCGACCTCCCTTTGACGCCGATTTCCTACGAGCAGAATTACCTGGATGCGTTCTTCCCTACTCAAAGACATCATGGGCACGTGCATAAACGGAAAAACATGAATTACTTATTTTACCCTATGGTTCCAGACTTATGGGACACCCTGTATATATATGATTAACCTCACTAATATGACCACGAAGTGATAGGGTGCACAAATGCAGAATGAGGCTTTGTCCTTTTCATATACATATTCTGCAAATAGGTTAAAACAAAAGAAGACATCTTCACTCCTGTGAAGCCGAAGTTATTAAGTTATTGTGTGGAAGCTACAACGGATTAATACTAATTTAAAGGAAGCAATTCAGGCAAAGTGAGACCAAATCATTAGAGTCCAAGTCCCTATCTCAATTTGCAGGTTCCAGTAACACGGGAAACACACACACACACACACACACACATATATATATATATATATATATATATATGTGTGTGTGTGGTGTAGTGGTTAGCGTCGCTGACTACAAAACCATCGGCCCCGGGTTCGAGACCCGACGGCAGCAGGCGCGCAGCAAAACCCAGCTGTTCATCCTTCCACACAATAAAGAAAGTGGTTGGTAAATAAATGGGTACCCTAGGTGGCCTAGTGGTTAAGACGCTGGGCTGCTGATGGGGCGTGGTTCGAATTCCACGTTAAACTGTAGGTCTAAGGTGGAGTGAAAAGCTTGACCTTCGTCAGAATGAACAATTCGGGCGGAAGCTACCCAAAGGTTATATATATTTTTTTTTTTTTTATACAAAATTACCCCTACCAGGGTTAACACAGATACGATATTTATTTTCCCGCCCAGACGCTTTTTACGTATTAACCCTCCTGCACTCGAACAAATGACAGGCATTTCATTCAAACTATCTGGTGCAACGCTGAGGTTCCACAGATGGAATATCATGCATGAACGCGCACAATTAGCCCCACTAGGATTCGAATCCATCACCACTTGAGTAGCGTAGTGACTACTACTATTCCCAATTTCTGCTTAAGAGGTGGTGGGTTCGAATCCTGGTGTGGGTAATTTTGCATTATGCAAAATTAAGCGCGTTAAGTAATGTTATTCTGTATATATATATATATATATATATATATATATATATAATATATATATACATAATATATATATATATATGTGTGTGTGTCGAGGTGTATTGCTGAATACACGAAAGGCCTTGGAATAATATAATGAATAATTATAATTTTTCCTTTTTCCTTGTGGATTTGCATTTTATATATATATATATATATACTGTACAGGGTGGGCGGAAAGTAGCTCCCTATTTTGGATTGGTAAAAAAATACGTATATTATCCATTTATTTCAGAAGAAATAATATGAAAAGGTAGGCATACATGGTAGGTTTTCTCTAAAATTCAATGTGGGCTCCAACTCTTTCCACCAGCTTCTGGACCCGCCCAGGAATGGCGTCCACTGACTTTAGCAGGAACTCCGGCGGGATGGAGGACATGACTTCCCGAATTCGGTCCTCCAGTTCTTCCAATGTCCTCGGTTTGGTGCGGTAGACTTCTTCCTTTACCCACCCCCAAAGAAAGAAGTCGCACGGTGTCAAGTCGGGGCTCCTGGCTGGCCATTGATGTGGACCACGACGACCCATCCAACGCCCAGGGAAGTGGGCATCCAGCCACTCACGGACAACAAGAGCGAAGTGCGGAGGGGCGCCATCTTGCATAAATATCAGATCGTCGATGTTCTCCCATGTGCTGACAACCGGCCAGACCTCGTTTCGCAACATAGCAAGGTACCGCTCAGCATTCATGGTGTTGCGCAGAAGGAACGGGCCCACAACCTGATCTGAGGTCATACCACACCACACCGTTACACTGAACCGATTCTGCCGTTTTTCAGCGGTAACCATGGATCCTCTCCTGCCCAGTAGTGGCAATTGTGGCGGTTGACAAGCCTCCGACGTGGAACACCGCCTCGTCGCTCCAGAGGGTGTTGCGGAAGAGATGGGGCCAGTCTTCATGCCAATCCAGCATGATTTCCCCGAACTCCATACGAATGTCGCAGTCCTCGTCCGAGAGAGATTGGCAGTAATGCGGCTTCCACGCACGCCAGTTCAGCTCCTTCTTCAGCACAGTTCGCACTGAGTAGGGAGAGTCCACTTTCCCGAGCTGCCTGGCGAGTTGACTTTCGTGGACTCCGGCGAAATTTCCTGACTGCCTGCACCGTCTCCTGGGCCCTGGATGTCGAAGGGCGACCACATCTTCGAACATCTGCCACAGACCCCGTGGTCATGAGCTTCGAGTGGCAGTTCTTGATTGTTTTCGGGTCCACTTGGGCACGTGGTCCGTGAATGGCCCGCCACCATCTTTGAACTTGAACGACAGATT
The DNA here is from genome assembly GCA_023014485.1 of Bathynomus jamesi. Lineage (NCBI taxonomy): Eukaryota > Metazoa > Arthropoda > Malacostraca > Isopoda > Cirolanidae > Bathynomus > Bathynomus jamesi. The sequence continues at coordinate 155,239 of JAJOZX010000332.1, read as the reverse complement.
GCCAAACTTCGTACCGTGCCGCCAACTGGGCACGCTCCTGCAGTGTTAAACGCTCAGCCATGTTACCCTTCAATCTGAAATGAAAAAAAAAAATGAACGTTACAATTATACCACTTTAGAGAACACACCATAACAATATAACAATACAATCACAATTTATATATAATTTATATGTAATTTAAATTAGGGAGCTAATTTCCGCCCACCCTGTACACTATAATATATATATATATATATATATATATATATATATATATATATTTGTGTGTGTGTGTGTTCGTGCCAAAATTTAAGCGAGAATGGTTTAAGTAGCCTTGATATTAATTATATTATTAGTTAAAGTATAATACTGGATTTTTATATAATAAAACTGTCGGTGTATTTCCCGCAGACCTTTTTAATTAACTGCGTTATGTCCAGTCGCGAGAAAAAATTCCTGTCCTCTCAAACATATCTCATATTTTGGTTTCTGACAACTTTATTTGTTTACTACGCTTTGTTTACTATAAAAGACACTATACACACATACACGCAGGGGTGCCAACATGAGATAAAAAGTAGGAGTACCAACTCATCCCTGAAAATAAACTTCGAATATATTAATTACAGTATATTAACTTAATCTTATTTTTATAAGCAAAATTGTAATTTGAAAATATTATTTACATTTAATTCAAAATATTGTCATACTTTACAATACGTACAATACTCAGGAGTTCTTCTTTAGGCTCCGAGAACCCAACACATGAAAAGGCTACAAGATACTTATTGCATATATATTTATTTATTATATATACTGTAGGTATATTTATGTTCAAACTGTATTTTTCAAATTCACCATAAAAAATAATGCGTTTTTAAATTTTTGCTAAATTTCAAGATTTCGTGCTTATATTCCAAGGAAAAATAGGATTAAAAAGTCATAGCGAAAACTTTTTTAAAGGCTGTAATTCATTATAATTTATATCATTTTACTGTAAAGGAGAGGCGTGCTCGTATGGACTTTATACCTTTGAAATTAAGAGGTAGGTATTCTAATGAAAGTAATCCTTATCTGTTACTGAAAGAGAATAGCTTATCGTAAATGTTAGTAATTAAAACTAGCTTTTTAGTCCTATTTATGTGGTGCAATGTGTCGTCCATAAAATTCAAATTTAAACAGTTTATTGCACCAATTAGATTTTAATGAGTAAACACGCTAAATATATTATAATTTCAGGCGACTTGAAAAATCAATTGATGAGTTGTCATTTTCAAAATTTAATGGATGCCCACGACATTCGTACCATCATAAACCCTGTTCATAATTTCCATCTATGGGCATCGGACTAGCAAATCTGTGAGTGGTAATAGACGCTCGTAAACAATAATGTTACTGTAATTTCATGAGTTATAACTACACATATTAAAGAGTTTTATTGTATCAGGTTGTAACATAAATTCTGCTCGATTAAAAAACGGACGATAGATAATAGAATAACCTCAAGATAATGTGAAATAGTTTTAGAAATGTTGCAAAATACACGCGGCGACAGGTTCGCACAGGTTTCATCACGATACAGAATGATACAGAATGACTTAGGCTAGTGTAGGCTTAGGCTAGTGTGGGATTAGGCTAATGAACATTTTCTTTGGTGTTTTTCATACAGTTACAACACCACCCCTACGATATTACAGTAATTGAAAAAACATGGAGACCACGAAAGAGCATATTCGACATGTGATGCTGTATGAGTTCCATAAAGGATCTAACCCTAGTGAATCCGCAAAAAACCTTCAAAGAGTTTATGGAAATGATGTTGTGAGCGAATGGGTGTGTAGGAGATAGTTTGAGAAGTTCAGAAATGGAGACTTCAGTCTGAAAGATTATCAACGAACAGGACGACCAAATGAGTTAGATGAAGAGTTGCTGAAAGCAACAGTGGAGGAAAACTCAACGGTAACTGTAAGAGAACTTGGCTTGCAACTCGGCGTTAGCCATATGACCATTCATCGTCATTTGAAGCTGTTAGGAAAAGTAGTGAAGGTTGTAAAATGGGTTCCGCATGATTTGTCACAAGTGAATCTTCAACATCGAATCGATATTTGCACATCACTGCATTCTCGACAACCGCAGGTACCGTTTTTGAATCGGATCGTCACTGGGGATGAAAAATGGGTCCTCTATAACAGTATTAAGCGTCAACATCATTGGCTTAGCCGTGAAACAAAGCCTGAACCTCAGCCAAGGAATGGACCCCATCCAAAGAAAATTTTGCTATGCATTTGGTGGGATATGCAAGGAATTATTCATTTTGAGCTTCTGCCAGATAACCAAACAATCACAGCTGAAGTCTACTGCCAACAACTCCAACGATTGAACATGGCATTATAAGAAAAACGTCCTGCATTAATTAATCGCATAGGTGTTCCATTCCACCAGGATAACGCGCGCCCTCACACTGCTCGAATCACCACTGCCCAATTGGAGACATTTGGTTGAGAAAAAATGACTCAGCCACCTTATTCTCCGGACATCGCACCTTCAGACTACCATTTATTCAGAAGTCTGCAACACCACCTAGATGGACAAAAGTTGCAATCCAGGGAAGCTATCGAAAACGAAGTGATCGCTTTTTTTAACTCGAAACCAAGAGATTTCTTCGAACGTGGCATAAAAAAACTTTTCTACAGGTGGGAGGAGGTTATAGAAAAAGAAGGGAATTATATTGATGATTAATTTGTCATTATAAGACATTTAATTTTTGTTGTGAATAAACTAAAAATTCGAGCAAATTTGTCCTTATAAGTCCTTTAATTTTTGTTCTGAATGAACTAAAAAATCGAGCAGAATATATGTTACAACCTTATACTTATGTTATTTGTTCAATATAGAACAGCGTTTCCGAAACTGGGGTACGAGAGAGGTAAAGAAGAGGCATGTGACATTTATTTGTAAAAAATTGCAAAAATATAGTTTCGCAACGAGAGAGAGAGAGAGAGAGAGAGAGAGAGAGAGAGAGAGAGATATTAAATCTATCTATAAATAAAAAACTTTGCTCAGTAGTCTGTTATGATTGGCTGTTCGCGTAAAGTGGGTGGAGCTAATGTCTCTCGCTCAGTCGCCCGTTAGGGTCGGATCTATCAAGATGAGCGGCGTTAAAAATGACGAATTGATAACAAGCCCTATAGCCGAGCCGAAGACGCTGGTTGTATATTAGAAACATTAACAATATATTATTGATTTCTTTATTTATAATACTAATTAGAGCTATAATATTAAGTTGCATATAATATGAGGCACAAATTTATTGACAAAGGCTAAAATAGGTTTGGTAAAATAGAGAGGCGTACGTGAAGAGTAAATCAAGATTTAAGGGTTACGCAGCCAAAAACAGTTTAAGAAACATTGGTCTACAGGGTATTCGAAAAGTCCCGTCACCCCCTACAAAATGTACATATTGTAATACCAATTTTATTTTTGTCTGATTAATTGTGTTTATATGTGGTAGGTGTAATTTAAGAAACAAGTCACTAGCAACAATTACTTTAATTACAGTAAATACAGTTATTAATTACAGTTACTAATCAAGAACGTTTCTGCAAGTTTATATTGCTTAATTCATTAACAAATGACGGGTGGTATGATTTCATGCCGAGATCTTTTGTCATGTGATCTCTCATTGTGGACATGGGGACTGCAAGTTCTTATGATCGTTTCCGAAGTGATTTTTTCGGTGAACGAGCCACCGATGCAATCACACCTTCACATTGTTCTGCTCGCGTTGTTGGTCTTCCCGACCGTGGTCTGTCCTTGATGGAACCAGTTTCAAACAGCTTTTTCTCCCAGCGTAATACCGTCTTGTTTGGTGGTGCAGCCTTATTTAATCTTGTGTTGAAATCATTCTGGATATCATGCATCGTTTTGCCAGTATGTGACCTTTTATGAGCCCATGTGCTCATCACTATCCTTTTCTCCAGAGTGTAAGTGGACTGGTTTGTCAATGTTCACACAACTCTAATACCTGGAAAAGAAAAAAAATGTCAATGAATCATATATAAATTCAATTATTCACATAAAAATAAAATTCGTATTACAATATGTACATTTTGTAGGGGGTGACGGGACTTTTCGAACACCCTGTAGATTTAGACCAATGTTCTAGACTCTAGAATATTCTCAAAAATCAGCCAAGAAATATTTGGGCCAGTTAATAAAAATAACTTTGACTCTTCTAAGATTTTTTCTATAGAAAAAGAGATAAACACGCAATCTCCGGTGGGTCGGCTAGGTGTAGATTGGATACAGGCTGAAAAAGCTTGAGTTCGACTCATACCGCCGTCGCGGTTAGTGCTCGAACGGCTACCTATTCCGTAATTTCTCGGGCTTAAGTGACAGTCGCAATTCACATCGTCTCCTCATCTAGATGTTATTTTCCTTTTATAACCATCCAGTTTTCCTGCAAAGATCAGTAACTTACTTTTTGCACAAATTTCTTTCTTCTCTTTTGTAAATCTAAAGCAGAATTTCATCGTGGACCAAATTCTGATGATGAGAAAGTTTTTCAATAAGTTCTCATGAGATTGACTTGGTGGATTCATCTTCAGCTTTATTCTTAATTCAACACTTTGGCAAAATGGCAGAAAAGTTTTTATTTGCCGTTGAAAGGTGAAGAAAATGTTTCAAATATATGAAATGTTGCTTTCTTTTCCTTGGTTTAGTGTGGGAAAAGTTTCAATAAAAATTAACGTCCTTTGACAAAGTAAAAATTATTGTATACACTATTTTATATATATACCTACAGTATATATATATTGAATAATAATAATAATAATGTTAATGATGTCGAAATAGGAAAGTTAAAAATAATAATAAATAATAACTAATGTTTTTTTTAGGGAGAAAAGTTAAATTGTTTTGAAGATTTAGTTTATTTCCCCAAATATTACATTTCCCCCATATTCCCTACTATTATATGAGGCCTCGCAAAGCTAGAAACGGGGCAGACGAGCTTTATTCATCTGAAAGATTATTATAGAATTAATTTCTTAGTGAGAACGTATTGAGCTTAGTAATGGTGCTCGACCAGATTTACTCTCGACTCCAATTTAAGAAATATCTCAAGTAAACTGATATTAACCCTGTACATGCATTTTACACACTACAGAATCTTTTCAAAATATTTATATATATATATATATATATATATAAATTGCATCGTGAGCCTCAGAGACCTCAGGAGTGAAGCAGTTATAATGCTTCTGGAACCTCGACACCTCATAATTCTTTATTCTTCTGACAAATACCCCTGACGAACGGCTAGTTCCAACTGTTCCAACTTAACTGTATGATTACACACACACACACCACTATTCTCCTCTGCACACTTCACGCACAGGGGAAACATAAGCTTATGATCTATGACAACGAGGGGGGAAGTACATCAACGAAGGATAGTCCAAAATAGTTCTCGTTTAAATTGTCTGAGAATTCTTCGATGGTGCGTAGGGTGGGTCGCACGAGCTTTTCAGGGGCACATATGGGGTATAGATTTTTCTTCATCACACACGGGTATAAAGAGCAGACGCCAAAGTAACGAAAGGGTTTGTAGTCTCCAAACAAACTCTCCCCACACTTAAGAGGGTCCACCACCATTGACCTCTTAATAACCCTTATTTCATCACGGTACTGCTCGTTGGTCTCCATCCACTCATCATGGATGAGTGGATGTTTCCCATAATATCCTGCTTTCCATAATATCCTGTGAGTAAACTGTGAACTTATAAGCTGGTCACGAGTACGGGGTCAAAACCAGTCTATCGGCGAGGGAGCTACCGTGGTAGTTACCTGTGATACCACACTCAGGGCGTGGGCATCCATGCCAAAGTCATCCGTGGAAGGAGTACAGTCTTCTCACTGGTGCGGGGTTGCTCACTCAGTCCATCATCCCAGAAAACTCGACCAATGATCTTAACCACCACTTCTCCTGTGTTGCGCGCGTGTTTTATGTGCATGTCTGTCTGTTGTAAAAATTTTGAGAAGTATGTATTACATCAACAAAATTCAAGGTTTAGGAGGATTATTTTACGTACTTGTGCGGGTAATGTCCTTTGTCCTTTGTGTGTGTGTGTGTGTGTGTGTGTAATGTCCTTTGTTTTTTGTGTGTAATGTCCTTTATTGCACATATTACGGTAGTATATATTTATTGTTATTTCTTTCATTTGTGTACAGGCAACTGATCTGGGGTGGCTTGAATTGTGGGGCCACTTCGAAATTCTTTTCGTGAACTGTGGAAAGGGGTATTTCAGAGCGGATATCTGGACTTGCCTTGCCCAGCATATACCTGGACTCGACTCGCTCGGACACTTTTCTCGTTTGAGGTGTAGTAGTTTTAATTCATTTGGGCGATCTTTCGATTTTTTGTATTTATCTATTTGTTTAGGATTTCTCATTAATTATGTATGTTGTTCTATTACATTTAAGTTCATTCAGCAATTTGTTTTCACCCTTTACTGGATACTAGTGAACATTGAATTCCCGGAAACTAGACTAGATTTAGTGAGAGGTTAAGTTACAAGCACCATATCCTACTATAACCAACTCTCTTGAACCGTGGCGCGTTAATGCTTAAAACCGGATAGTTTAGTGTTTGCTTGACAACACGGTAACACTGTGACCCAGTAAAATGCTTTATACCTGTAAGTGCGTGGTTTGTTTCGTGGACTGATGGCGAGTGTATCTTTTAACATGAAATTCTTCTTGAACACTGTAAAGCAAAGAGAGGCAATCGTGGTTGCAGCCTGTAGCGAATTACAATTAAAGCGAGTAATATATATATATTTCTAAGCACATGCATATCGTTCACACCAATAACGTTCACATTCATTCGCTATGTTGTACGGATTTTTATCAGAGAGACTTGTAATACCTATCAAAACCTCGTTCACTCGCACTTATACCGTCATAATTAAAGTAATGCTTGGGAGGTGGTAGTCCAGTCCCAGCGTAGTTTAAAATGTTAAGATTGAGAAATGTGTAAGGGAAATACCCTTTAGAAACCTCTGCATCTATCCCCATCACCTTGGGTAGCTTAGCTAACTTACAAGGCGTGAACAACAGTGTCTCTTTGAACTGAACATTATCCCTATTTGCATTTGTATGAGCTTATTACTTCTTTTCAAGGGGTCACCCGTGAATACTGCTGATGTCTCATGTCAAGCAGTTCCTCATAAAGAAACTGCGGCGTTATGCGCTAAAATATACACGGCCATTTTTTTTAATTGATCGGCTAGCATGACTATATAATCCAGAAACAACTTCACGGGTGATTCTGCAATAGTCGTCTTAAAAATACTGGTATGTTTACCACACTTGCGACACTCATCACACTCAACATTCAAACATTCGTCGTAGAGGTTTGGCTCACGAGTAAATGGAGGATAACTGCTTTCGTCTCAGGGTTAGTGTAGGTCTCTTTGTCGTAGTATACAGTAATGCACCATTTGTTTTTAGGTTTGGCATCTTTCGTGAAGTGAACTTGTTTCACCCCATCCGCCTTATAGTACATCTCTACTTACACGTAGAGCAGTGAATTTCATTGCATCTATTCTTGAATTGTCCCCCTTCATTCATCGTATGAAACATTCCACATTCGCAAATCTTTATCTTTCTGCACGTACCATTCGTCTTAAGAGATTAAAACATTCCTTACTGAAAAATATTCATCTGCATTCATTGCAATCTCTCTTCTCACGTTCTACTACACGGCTTACACATCTCGGGGTTTACACTGAGCGCATACCGTATGACAATCCTTACAATACTTTAGTAAATTATTTGTAAACTTAAGGAACCCCTTACACAAATCGTGATGACGTCTATACTTACGGCTTTGGTCACAGTTAACGTAAGACGCTCTTATATGACGAACAGTAAGATAGTTTGCACCCATCGAACCTAAAATGAGCAAAGGTATTGTTCGATCTGTCACAAGACTTTTAAAAAACATACGTTCTCCTACCTTGCCTATCCAGGATAGGCAAGGTAGGACAACGTAGGACAACGTCTCTTAAAACTAAACATACCCAGTTCCTTTAATCTTTCCCTGTATTCCAATCTTCTTAGGTTAGGGATAAGCTTGGTTGCCTTTCGTTGCACACCTTCAAGCATATCAATATCATGTCTAAGATGAGGGAACCAAGCTTCAATGCAGCATTCTAAGTGAGGCCTAACAGAAAAATTATATAATTTACGGCTGAGTTCCTTACTCTTGTAACTAACATTCCTCTTAATAATATCTAGCATTTTATTTGCCTTATTTGTAACCTCTAATCACTGCTTAGAAAATTTTAGTGATCACCTGAAGATTAGGGCCCCCAGCCTTCTTTAGCTAGCTTTATAAGGCTAACTAACGAGAACATCACGACCTAACCTAACCAATCGTCAAGGGCGTACAGTTGACCTAACGATTTGTTAGGTTAGGTCGTGATATTTTCGTTAGTTAGCCTTATGAGGCTAACTAAAAAGGCTGGGGGCTCTGAGCTTCAGGTGATCCAATTCTAGATTACTACTAACTATAATGACAAGTACGTTTTTCTGTCTAACATCCTCTAACCAGTTTCCTTGCATCTCATAACTAAAGTTTTCATTATTTCTATCAAAATGAATGACTTTGCATTTTGATCATTGAATTTTATCTGCCATTTACTAGCTCAGGCAATTAATCTATCAAAATCTTTTTGTAGTTTATAAGAATTTCCTATATTTGTCATTGGGGCAACTACTTTTGTATCATCTGCAAATTTAGAAACATTACTACCTACTCCCTTCTCTAAATCATTTAGATATAAATTAAAGAATAAATGGCCTTAACACTGATCCCTGTGCTACCTAGGGTTGCCAGATCAGATGGTTTCCAAATCCGGAGATTTTACCTACGAAGCTCATCATTATTTGTTTATGTAGCTAAACCGATATATAAACTTCCTCATTTTTTAGAATAATAATTATCTTGCCAAAAATCTGTAAGAAAAGAGGCAAATTCTACTTTTAATGACGTTTTTACAAAGCTCAATTTCCGGAGACTCCGGCCCAAAACCGGAGACCTGGCAACCTTAGACTGCTACCTCATTCAGTTACAAACTAAAATGTCTGAGAGATTAGACAAACAAGCCCTTTCTGATCTAAATCCACGTTGTGAACTTGAAATAAGATTAAACTTTTCCAAATGATCTTGAATATTATTCTTTATAATTCTTTCTAGTATCTTTTCTACCAAAGATGTTAAACTAACAGGCCTATCCTTATGCTATTTGTGAAGCTGCTGAAGTACCCTACATTAGTCTACTTGAGATAAAATATATATACATTTACGCAATTTATGAACTTCTTCATTTATGAAATTGTTCTGTATTTTCTTAAAATGAAAAAACTTTACTATCCAGGCAGTGTTTAGAGACAGTCCATAATTGCTTGGTAATATGTTAAATTATCTTAGTGCTCTATGGACTCTGTTCCTGAACACTGTATAGATAGTAAAATTTTACCCTTAAAACTAAGTTCTCCAAACATTACTTATGTCGTTTAATCTATATATGTACAAATTGCCATCCCCTAAATTAAGGAAAATCATTCCCATAGAATGTTGAAGAACATATCATTTTACATATGGCTTCCAGAAAAGTACATATCCGGTTCAATGCAAATTGATCGCTTTTCAGAGTGTTCTGACAAAGTTTGCGTGTGGCAGCCAGAAAACTGTTAGTTATTCACATGCGTTCATTACACGGATCTATATATACAGGGTGGTCCAAAAGTTCCTATCTATTTTGCTGAAATAATAGTGTTTTAGGATAAAAATTTAGTAACATAATTAGATGTACATTTATTTATCAAGCTTAGGTCTAAAATTCGACGTGAGCACCATCAGTGTCTCTGCAAATCTCAAATCTATCCACTGCGTTGCGGAACACATTCTCAAGCATCTCTCGGGTTATTTTAGCGACTGCCGCGACAATACGGGTTTGCAGATCCTGCATTGGAATGCGGTGATAATTAGCAATTTTTTAATTTGAATACGAAACCACCCAGAGAGTGTTATGCTATGAAAAAGAAGTTCAGTGATGTATAATTGTTGGGTATTGCTTGATTTTCTACCCCCACCAAGCTCCACACCAATAACTGACAATACCACCAATAGGAAATACACTGTAATATAGAATTATTTCCAGTACAAAGTTGTTTCTGAAAGATTTTCATGATAAAAATATCAGAAAGAATAGTTTTATAAAATATAGGAATATACTGTAAAATGATTGTCAATGTGAATATTGTTTAATTATATTAGTATAAACTGTTTAAATCATTTAACTATTGTTATATTTCATGCAACTCAACCATAGATGGCTATATGTTTGTATATCATGTCATAACATATTTTAGTATAGATATAGTGTATAGTTTAATATTACAAACGAGCATCATTACTAAACTAACTGCATTTTTTTTGTTCCAGGAACTCCAATTTCGATATGACCAGTCGACAAACACGCCGATCTGGCCCTCTTCTGGACCCTGATATTGATTTTCTTCCCCTCAGAAAGTTTGCTGATGGGACAAGATTGTCATTATATTCAGCTGTTATCGGTGTACTGAGACAGTTTGTGGAAAGCCAACAAGGTCCTCAACTCAACATTGCAGTCCTGAATGAAGTGAAGAAAATGATATACTGTAAATACTACCATGATACAGTGTACTGTGTCACACCAGTGGCCATATTGAAACGTTTAGAGAAGGCAAGAAGAGAATCAGAGCGGGAAGGACCAGTGGGAAAGCAATCAGTGAATACAAGAAACTGAGGGACAAATCAAATAGGCTGTATTAGGGCATGGTTAATTAATAATTTTTAGAGAAAAGTGATGAATGATGAAATTTTCTAATTAATCAATGATTAACTGATTAAAAATTAAAAATTAAATACTTCTGAAAAGAGTAAGAAAGAGCTTTATTGTTTCTGTTGCGTGAGATAAGACAGAAGAAAACATTTTGCTCAACATTTAGTTTGCTTTAGTTCAAGAAATCAGGCATGGGCGGATTAGGCAGTTTATACATGCAAAAAGATGCCAAATTCAAATGATACATTACAAAATTTAAGGTAAAATTATGGTGAAATTATGAGGTAAAGTAATCATTTCCCATCATTTTCTAAAAATATTTTTTGATTAATTAATGATTAAATTCGCAACAATGATTAACTTATTGATTGATTGATTAATCAGAACCATGCCCTAGTCTGTATGATGTAGCAGCAATCATCTCTGAGAGGATTAAGCAATGCAGAGATGAGCTCGGGATATCTATGAGTGCAATGAAACTAAATATCTACAAGACCAGCGTACAAAAAGGAAGATGCAGTGTGAGAAGGGAGTTAATTCTGTTTGGTATGCTGCAATGATGCGGAGGCAACGTGAACGTGAACTATCAGATAAATACAAAGCAGAAATGGAGAAAGCCTTCCAATATGTAGACATCGACGAGCTTGGAGAAATATTCGATGATCAGGGTGGTGTCAGGGAGAATATATCAAATATTAAGACAGATGACACTGATCCTGATGAAGGAACTAATGTAGTCAAGTATACATCGACATGCACCCTCAGAAAGCGAAAGAGATTTATTGATTCTGAAAGTGATGAGGAGTGTGCGTGACTCATTATATGAAACATTACCTGATCTCAAAGGACTTGGACTATCAATAAATGAGGCATCACGGGCAATCGTTAAAGTCGCAAATAAACTATTTTTACGGAAATGGAAAGTATTGAAAGATGACGATATGACATTGACACTGTACTTCATCACAGGAATGTGAGACAGGCTGACGAATTGAGTGAGTCTAAAAGTCTTGCATGTGTAGTCGAGAAATCGAAGGAAGGTGAAAGGAAGGTCAAATGATCACCCATACTACAGACAGTACAACAAAGAAAGGTACTGGTCAATTTGCAGCAGCTGAAATTCATGTTGGACAAAACATGCCACTCCCTTTACCATTGATCCCAATAGTAGGAGAGAAGACAAGATATCGCAGAGCAATGTGCCCTTATGTTTGAAATAGTGGGGTTGTTTCAAATCAGTCAGTTTCTGATGTGTACAAATATGTTGATGCACATATGACAGATTCCACAGAACATAACAAGAGCTTCGCTGAAATCATAGCACAAATTATAATCTGGCCAAAACTGCAGGTCAGTTATTCTGTGGAACTCGCACTACACTCGGATTCTCCTCAACAATGAACAAATAGCTGGCATTTATTGAACGTGACATGACACTGGAAGCAATATTTCAAAATTTCATGGTAGACTTGGACTTTGACTCCAAGCATGGCTTGGTTGCTGGACAAGCATTGGATTGTATGTTGCGACTTGTTTCTCGAAAATATCAGCACAAACCCTGGAACTACCACAGATAGTTTGTTCTGTACTTGCAGACTCCCAGTGTTGATCAAGTACAATTTGCTTACAAAGATAACAGGTTTGGCTGTCTCTCTCGTCAGCTGCAGTGATGGTATTCCTCTTCCCATAGTTGGAAAATTTCCTAGATCAATACTCTGGAATATCAAATCGCCTAGCACGCATAGTACATGGATTCTTAAAGGTAGAGTAATTCAAGCCAGCATTTGTGGTCTTTGCTGCTCTTGGAATTCAACTTGTGGGACCTTTCTATAGTACAACAATAGCGAAGGGAGCCACACACTCTCGTTTGAAAATATTCTATCAGACCACATGTGTGACAACATTAGTGCAGAGTTCTTTGAATTCCAGAATCCATGGTTCGACTGTGTAAGTGCAGGGTTATTCGAAGGTGCAAAGATAACCTACAGCCAGCAAGTTGTATCAGCTGTCACTGAGACCGCATCACAGTACATGAAAAAGTGTGTCAGGCTCTGTGACTTCATATTGCCAGAACTTAGAACTACTCTCGCTAGACAGCGACAAAACTATGGTATTTCACAGCAGTTTGAACCTCAATATCTAGTCGAAGAGCGAGCCAGCAATGTTGATGATGCCCCAGTTACAAGTATGGCAATGAAAAGAATATGTAGGAAAGTGGACTACCATCTGACAAAACTCAAAAAACTTGAAGCAGTGAGCAGGAGCATAATAATGCTTCAAACGGAAATCTGAGAGAGAAATCGTTTGTCTTATTCCGTAGCTTCTCATATGAAAGCTACCCATATGAAAGAACTGAAACTGACATGGAATGAGAAAATGAAGGAGAAATTCTCCACTGTCGCCAGTAAATAACAGGCCGTGACGATTGAAAGAAGGAAAGCGTCTCAGTATGATGGCAAAGCTGAAAGCAGAGGGTGGTCCTTTTACTAGTTCTGACGAGGTCGACGAATACCTCCAATCTGAAAGTGATGAGCAAACAAAACAGAAGAGACTGAAGGTGAAGGTCCAGTTTGCACGAGAATCTTCTACCTGTCTGCCCAAAACTGATCCTTTATTTACGATTCAAGTAATATTGCTTTCAAAGAAACGACGTATGAAGACCATCAAGGAATTTACTATATCCCTTAAGGCTCTCCTGGGGAAGCGGTCATCGAACTCATCTCTCACTATGGAACAATTCCAGAGATCACTTAGTCGCATAATTGTTACTATAGTATAGTTGACCTAGCTACTGTTAAACTCAAAATGTGTTTGTAAAATGCATGTACTATGTTATGCCCCTAATATATGATGAGCATATGATTGTTACATATGTACATATATATATTACCCAGTTTATATTGTTTTGAAAGAGTCAAAATATGTTTATCAGAGGAGCGAAATGTTAAATTTCGGCTGTTTTTATATATAATTAGACTTGTTAATTTTTAAATCTATATAATAAGCTCGCCAAATGTATTTTTAATTATAAAGCAAGATTCTTCTCATTAAAGTAAACATTTCTTTGCTTTATATGACCATATTTACCCGATCAAAGTCATTCTACAGCCAAAAATGTGGATTATTACTCTGTACTTCTCACTCGTGACTCGTATAAAAGTTTGTGTAAAGCTTGGTAGGGATAGAAAATGAACACATACCAATGTATTATAGATAGTATCTCTGGAAATGTTTTTTAATGCTTAACACCACAAGGATTGTTTCGTTTCAAAATATAGAAAATAAAAAAATACCACTGTTTATCACCCGACCTTAATACTACTGCTATTATTTGAATTAAGTGGTGCTGCAAATGTTGATATTTTTTCAAAAATTTTATCACATTTTGAAAGAGCTATATTTTATTTTTCGAAAGAAAACGTTACTTAGGATGATTTTTCCAAAACAGGGAACTGGAAAAATGGGTTTGTTAATTACATCGTATTTACAGTATATTTTTACAATTACGTCATATCATCATTCCCTCAACAGTTTTCATGGTGTCCGAGAAAGTCAAATCTCGTATCGCAACCGCTGCATTCGGTATGATGTCGCATTCATTTGCTGATGCTGTTTGCAGCGTCAAACGTCAGTTAAATAATTCTAAAATCTACGTCGATATTCTGTACAATCTCATTAACCTGAAGTAGATATAACAAACTTTGCAAATGTCTGTGAACGTGCACTGCTCAGAGGTGGTCTGCCAAAAATCCTGAAATTCAGCAAAAAACGACTTTTGCAACACCTATTAGAACAAACTTCTCCTTTAATGCCCAGATGGCGAATATTAATCAAATTAAGTTACGAACAAGATCGAACTGGAATGAAATCGAATAGAACAAAGTCGAATTCAACTTAATTCATGTTATATATATATATATATATATATATATATATATATACACATCCATCGTGTTCTGCCTATCAGACAGGTCCAACTCATGTGTCCCGCCAAAGTGTTCTAGCCTGAGCTATCCTTTTCATCCCATGGTAGCTCCTGCCTGCCTTCATATCATCCAGCATTACTTTCCTTTTCCTTCCCCTCGGCCTTCTACCTTCATATCTACCCTCTATCACTTCCTTCAACAATCCTTCTCCTCTCAACACATGTCCCGATCCATTTCTTCTGTTTCTCTTATCACCTTAATGAGTCTTCTTTCCTCCCTCACCTGTTGCAGTACTTCCTCATTACTTTGGTGTTCCCTCCAGCTTATCTTAGCATTCTTCTCCAAATCCACATTTCAAAACTTTCCAGGAGTTTCTTTTCAGTTGTTTTTAGTGTCCATGTTTCTGCTCCATACAGTACCACACTCCATATCAAGCTTTTTACAACTTTTTCTTCAGTTTCAAGTTGAGTTTACCTGTAAGTAGTCTTTTCTGTCTCTCAAAAACTACCTTGCCCATGCCAATTTTAGATCTGCCTTCCTTACTGCAATCTCCATTGTTGGTTAATAAACTTCCCAGATATTTAAACTGCTCAGCTTTTTCTAAGGTCCAATTTCCTATCGTTAGGTTGGTTTGTGCTCCTTTCCTTCTTGCAATTTTCATTACCTTTGTCTTGGTCTCATTAATTCTCATTCCGACTTCTTCCGCCGTTGTTGTCAGGCTATTGACCATTCTTTGCAGTCCTTCCTCAGTACTACAAACAAATGCCTTGTCATCTGCAAACTTACAGATTTGACCAATTTACCACCAGCGTGTCCCAAAGAAATGTATACCCACTTTGTTCGATAATACCAGCTATGAGGATAATAAATATATTACTGTTTATGTTTTTTAATAAAGAATTTTCGGTGCTGGTTAAGTGTGCGGTCTACCTACGATTGGTTAGGTTTAATCATGATATTTTCGTTAAAACTACACGAAATATCATGACTAAACCTAACCAATCGTCAAGGGCGATTGGCAATGGGATGTAAACAAACAATTAGTAAACAAGATAAGAAGCTATAATTAAAAGGTAGACAGCCGAATCGTAGGTAGACCGCACACTTAACCAGCACCGAATTTTCTCCTGAATCTAAATATGTAATTATTTTTATTAAAAATTGAAGAACAAAAAAGTTACAGATGTTTAAATTAGAATTATTATTTTCGAGACTTCATGTGCGATATTTTCTAATATTTTTTTTATGGCCTGGCCTGCCTTTTAACCGACTGTTTTGAGATACTTATGTTTAGTGCCTAGCTTAGCCTAGCCATTTCGTTGAGTTCTAATTAGGCAAGACTACAGTTTTGCTCTAACCTTATCTAACATCTTATAACTCTGCGACGTTTGTTCTTTTCTAACGACAATTTGAACATCTTAGATAAAGTGTCATTTAACCATGGAATTTGTAAATTTTTTGAATTAACTAATAATTACAACATTTATGCTTCAATATCAACACTAAACATAAGTATCTCAAAACAGTCGGTTAAAATATTAGAAAATATCGCACATGAAGTCTCGAAAATAATAATTATAATTTAAACATCTGTAACTTTTTTGTTTTTCAATTTTTAATAAAAATAATTACATATTTAGATTCAGGAAAAACGTCTTTATTAGAAATCATATAAAAAGTAATATTTATTATCCTCATAGCTGGTATTATCGAACAAGTGGGTATACATTTCTTTGGGACACGCTGTATATAGTGGTGTAGTGGTTAGCGTCGCTGACTACGAATCCATCGGCCCCGGGTTCGAGACCCGACGGCAGCCGACGGCAGCCGGCGCGCAGCAAAACCCAGCTGTTCATCCTTCCACACAATAAAGAAAGTGGTTGGTAGATAAATGGGTACCCTATGTGGCCTAGTGGATAAGACGCTGGGCTGGTGATGGGGCGTGGTTCGGATTCCACGTTAAATTGTAGGTCTAAGGTGGAGTGAAAAGCTTGACCTTCGTCAGAATGAACAATTCGGGCGGAAGCTAACCAAAGGTTATATAAAATGCTTTCTGGGGCGTCCAGGTAGTCCCATAGAAAGATAGGGTTTTGGCCTTTTGTATCGTTAACAGAGCTGGGCAGTAACGCGTTACAAGTAACGGCTGTTACGTAACGCGGTACTTTTTTAGTAACGGTAGTGGTAACGGCATTACATTTCAAATCAAGTAACTCTTTCAGTAACGACGTTACTTTTTTAAGGAAATACATTCGTTAGTCGTTACTCGCTATTTTTTTATCGTAGCTCGCAATTAGTTTCTTTCGATCCTCACTCATTATTCATTAACCGTTAAAAATTTGTCCCTTCTCCATGAGCGAGGTGCATATGTTAGCCGTTGGCATGCTGGCAGCCTACCCCTATCCACCCTCTCCCCCTACACTGACAGCACTGTCAAAGTAAAAAGGCGAAGAACCCTGGAGCAGGGAGGGACCTACGTTCAACAGAGGTTTCGTCATTCCTCTCATCTGAGCCTTCATGGCACATTAGCTCTGCATCCTTCCCATCCACTAACTTTAAAAATATGTTTATTAAACTTAACACTCCTATACCATCTAGTGCCGCTGTTGAGCGGGTTTTTGCAGTAAGGGAGGATATACTGCGTCGGAAACGAGGCTCGCTCTTAGATGCAACTTTTGAGAAGCTTGTTTTCTTAAAGGCCAATAAAGATCTTTTGAATAATAGTTCTTAAGTTTGTATATTTAGCTAATAAATGTAAACTATCATTGCCATGCACAATAACTCATTTGATTCATTTCTCTAGTATTTCGTATTATTGTTTTGCAAAACTAAACTTTCCTGGTATATTCTAGTATTAGTAAATTAGTATCAATAGTATGCTACATCCTCTGTTATGTTGCAATTCCTAGTAATAAATCTTGCAGTAATTTTGTTTCACTTTTTTTGAAAATATTATGCCTTATAAGTCATAACAACGCAATGAAGGCATGCACACTGGGTTATTTGCACAGACTTCATAGCCTATACATTAACCAGTGGATACAAACCAACATACTCGCACAAGCGAATGTTTATATAATATAATATTTTATGTATATATAAATTATATATACCTATGCATATATATAATATATTTACATTTCATTAAAAGTAACGGTAACGAGTAACGGTGCCGTTACTCGTTACTTTTTAAAAATGGTAACTGTAACGATAACGGCGTTACATTTAGACTGTAGTAACGGTAACGGTAACGGCATTACATTTATAAAGTAACGAGCACAGCACTGATCGTTAACTGCAACTGACTCATCAGCTTTAATATGGCAGGCAGTCCTATATGTACTTTTGTAGTTCATTTAATTCAAATTGCAAAAGAACATATATTTATATCTGTTCTTGCTCAAACTTCAAAACGGAACTTGTAATTCAATCACAGTATTAAAATTATTATTTTAAATGAGAATAAAATTTTAATTGATATTCATTTCCTTCAATATTTACAGTATAAATCAAACAATTCACTTATTCCTCTTAAAGAAGTTAATAATTTCAGAAATTAGACAAATGAAATTAATTAAACAAAATCACTTTGAATTATTAGAACAAATTCGAATGGACGATACCATTTTCGGTACAAATATACATAAAAATAACCATCTTTACTGACAAGCTAAAATACACAATAAAATTTCCAAGAATATAAATTAAAAAGTTTAAAAAAGGGATTTAAAAATTTAACGTAGATTGCATAATTTAGCTCTAATTCAGGTAAAAGAACACGCGAGACCGCATCTTTTAACTTTAAAAATTACTGTTTATTTATTTAAATATTGTTTTACATTCCTGAAGTACTCAACCACTTTATGAATGCAAATAAGAAGCGTTTGCGGGAATTATCTTTTTCTAAGTTTTTGGATGCCTTGAAAATTGAGTTTAATTTATTTTTATGCAGAAAAGAGGGGCCAAGGGTGAATGCTCGCAAAAACGTCCCCCACCCCCTCCTCATAGAAGAAGAAGACAATCAAAATCAAGGTTGAAGTTTTTCGAGATGCTTGGACACTGCTTTTGAAAGAGTGGAGGTCACAGACAGTAGGAAAGATGGACTGAAGAAGGTTGTTTCAGAGTTGAACGACTGAGTAGATGAAAAATTGAACATACTGATTAACACTTGCATTAAAAAGTTGGCCAGGAAAGGAATGAGAATGTGTCGAAAGCTGGTACTGCGTGCTCTCCTTAAAGAAGGCATGCCGTTAGAGAGGTCAGAGGAACAGTGTCCGTTATAATAATCATACAAAAATGGATGAAAATCATACATACATATCGACAATAATACAGCACCAGATATAATGGCCTAAAAAAACTCAACTAAAACTAAAAAAAATTCTTATTTTCCACCATTGTAGATATAATTAGACAGTAATATATGATATTACTTAACTAACCTTGTGATAAAGATTTAGGTTTATGATATAAAAATTAGGGCCTAAACTCGGGGGCCTAAGGCTACAGCTTTATAGCTTAATGGTTAATCTGGCTCTGCACACACACACACACACACACCCTACACATGAGAAGCGTACTCCATACAGGGGCAGATAAGACTCCTCTGCAGAGACAGCAAATGGGTGGAGGGGAAAGGAACTGCAGAGCCGGTACAGCACACCTAACCTCTTAGAAGCTGTTTTAGAAAGAGAGTATATGCGATTTTTTCCAGGAAAGATCACGAGAAAAGAAAACTCGAAGAATGTTAAGAAAAGAGGAAGGATTGAGTCGTGTATTGTTGAAGATAAGGGGATAGTCGTGTGGATGTCTGTGTCGAGTAGACGGATGAAGGAACTAAGTTTCTGAGACATTGAAAGCCACAAGTTTTTTTTCTACCCTATTCAGAAATAGTATAAATACACTACACTTCAGTACCTTTCTGACGTACTGCACATTTTCTTACGATATTTTAAATAAAAGGAAGAAAATAAATGAATTTAGTCCATACTTTTTACTTCTTTCTGGGGATCGTTGGTATATTTTTGTTTTGACCGCAGGTTGAACCAAAAAAAAAAAAAAAGGTAAAAAAAATATCCTGCCATATAATAACAAATTTTATAAAACTTCATAAATTATTTTATTTCATTTCAGCTTCAAGACTAATGTATTTATGATTTTATACTTTTTTGTATAAAGTCGGAAAATGTTTTATATTTTATATTTATATAGCCTGTATACCAATTTTATATTTATATAGCATTTTAGATTTAAAAACAAACATAAAATAAAACAAAACAAGAACAAAACAAAAAGGAACGAAGCTGAAAGTGAATTGGTATGTGGGATGGAGTGAATGAAAGGTGTGAAATCAGGTATGGAAGGAAGAAGATGTAAAAGGGGTGTCGTTGCTAATGAAAGATGAATGACATTGATATATGAATATTAATTTGTTAATGATAGATAGTTTGCGGTTTAGAAAGTGGGAGTAGATGTAACTACTGGTCCATGTAGAAGATAAGGAAGTTTTCTGGAATATGTTAAGTGATGTGGTTGGAAGCATGGGGAATGCCTATACAGTGATTGTAATGGTTTATCTGATTGGGAAAGTGGGAGTTGGCCCTGAGCTTGGAGTGACTGGGAAGCATGGTGTGCCGGAATGAATGACATTGTCAATAAAATAAATAATTGCCTATACGTAAGAAATACATACTTCTAACACAGAGACAAAACGTGTCTGAGTTATGTGGGTGTGTACGAATTGGAGTGAAGAGAAAGGCGACTACATGATGGGACGATGTTGTGAAGAATGCAGTGATAAAAGAGAGAGTATGGAAAAGAGTGTTGCAAACGACGCAGTATGACAGTGTTAAAAGGATAAGATATAGTAAATTGTACAAAAAATGCAAGCAGAATGTTAAACAAGTATTAAAAAGAAGTAAAAAGAGAGTAGATGAAAACTCGGGAAGGAAAATGAATGAGTAGTATGTGGAAAATAGAAAGTTATTCTGGAAAGAAGTGAGAAAGTGCAAAGGTTAGTTTTGTGGAATGACTGGTAATATAAGTATGGCGATGGGTTACTGCAAGAAGATCAAGTACGTAAGAAATTTAAAGAATATTTAGTGAGATGTTAGGTGAGGGAGATGAAGGGGATGCAACTCTAAATGGAACTGGCTTTGGTCCATGGTATGTGTAAAAGTGTACATCAAGGAGTAGACACTTCGAATTAGAGAAAGTTGACGATTTGTACGCAAGCTGAAGAAAGGCAAATCAGGAGATGATGGTATGAGTAGTAAAAAGTTTAAATGTCGGAGAATGGTACTTCAATGGTTGTGGCATATAATTAAAAAGCGTGGAAAAGTGGGTTGGATGTTGTCGAAAGTTGTAATTGTACCAATGTGAAAGGTGAAAGAAGTGGAAGTCAAATCCTGATAGTCAGGAGAGTAAGAATTTGGCACAACGCTCAGACCAACTAATGCGGCCCATTGCGTTAACTCCGGATTATTAATACCAACACCTTCAAGAGTCAAACACCCGACATCAGTGTCTTCACTTCTCTTGTACGGAAACGTTATTACCAACTGAGCTACGCGCGCTGGGTTATATAAGGACTTAATTAACTATAATAATAAGAGCGGTAATGATCTTTAATATGAGTAGGAGCTAATGAAGTACTTCTTTATTGATTTGCGAAATACAGTTAATGATGAATGAAGCCTGCTTGATATTAACGAGCACTGCATCCCATATTGGAAGAGACTGTAGACACCAATCAACCAGGAAAGTACTCCAGGAGGGACGTTAGGCAGGAGACGGCGAGTGCTGGAACTCCCGTTTCTCCTGTCACTGCCCTCCTTAGTTGATCTTTTCCGTGCCTCATCTACCCTGTGAGCAGGCCAGCATGCTCTCAAACATACACTTCTCCCTCTATTCTTCATTACACATACATGCATCTTACACACTACACAATCTTTTCAAAATAAAAAAAAACACCGTCTTTAAGAGCCACGGAATCCCCTGGGGAGGGGACTATAAATGTTCCTACTTTTGGCTCCCCTGCTGCCAGTACCGGAAAGTAGACGCGGACAGCGGGGCTGGTTCTGCTACTACCCATAGCAAGATGTCCTGGACCTCTGTCTGAATCACTTTTTATAAACCTTTGCAAAATTCGTGGCCCTTCATCAAATTTTCAATCCATTGAACCCCATCTCTCCTCTTCTAAAACACACCTCCTCCTCACTGAAACACAGGTGTATGAGACGACTGACAATAGCCCCTTTTCCGTACCCTCCTACTTTCTCTATACTCGATTTCACTCCAAATGTGGATGTTGCGTGTATGTATGCAACGACCTAACTTTCTCTCGTATTCTCAAACTTGAATCTCCTGAATTCTACACCCTCTGGCTACGGTCTACATGCCAAGCTCAAATTAAAAACTGTACATCTTCGCTGTGTACCCCTCTCCTAATTTTATTGGCTATCCCCATACTCTTTGATGACTTCGCTTCCAAAGTGGAAAACATTCTATCCCACTCCCCTTTCGCAATGACCTAGAGCAGATTGTACTGCACCGCAGTCGTGCTATCCCCTTATCTTCAACAATATACAACTCAATCCTTCCTCTTCTCTTAACATTCTTGGTGTTTCCTTTTCTCGTAATCTTTCCTGGAAAGATCACATATATGTACTCTCTTTCTAAAATAGCTTCTAAGAGGTTAGATGTGCTGCACCGCCTCCGCAGTTTCTTCAGCCCCATCCAGTTGCTATCTCTGTACAGGGGTCTTGTCCGCCTCTGTATGGAGTACGCTTCTCAAATGTAGTGTGGTTCAACCCAAACAACTCTACTTGATCAGATGGAATCAAAGGCTTTTCGTCAGTTCCCTACCTCTTACTGACTGTCTTCACTCCCTCTCTCTTCAACGTTATGTTGCCTCACTCTCTCTTTACTATCGCTATTACAAGTTACAACGGACACTGCTCTTCTGAACTCTAACTGCATGCTTCCTCCTTTAAGGAGAGCATCCCTTCTCATCTCCTTCCTGTCTAACTCTCTAACGCCATAGTTAATCGGTATTCTCAATCTTTCGCCTCTCAACTGGTCAAATCTAGAACAACCTTCCTCAGCCCATCTTTCCCCCTGTCTATGACCTCCAATACTTCAAACGCAGAGTGTCCAGGCATCTCGAAACTTTGGACCGTGTTCTCGGCTCTCCTCTTCTCTTTCTATCGAGGGGAGGGGGGAGGGCGTTTTGCGGGCGTTCGCCCTTGGAACCTTCTTCCATAAAAAATTATACACACAGTATGCTTATCAGAAAGATTCCTATGTTTTCCATTGTATGATTTGATTTGTATTAAATTCTCTTTGGAGTTCAGTTTTATCATGATAACGTTTTTGATGTGTGGTGATTGATCTTTGAATGAGTGAGGTTTGGTAATTTTTACTGATAATTCTGTACATATTAGCAGCCACACTGAACTGTATAAGTCATTTAATTTTAAAATATTTGGTTTCAAAAATTTTTGAAGTGTGACTTTCTTTGTTATCATTGTTTGGGAGGGTTCGTAGGAACATTCTATGAATGGCTTTCCAAAGGATGCGTTCTATACTTGTTTGAGGAATCCCATGTTGTAATGCTATGCAGTAAATATGGAGTTTTGGGGAAGATAACAAAGAACTCAGATACAAATTAGCTTGTCATGCGGAGACTTCAATACTCACAGAGGGAAATAATGATGTAATTTATGTTGTAAAGTTCATGGCAGAAAATCAAAGGAAGAACGGCTCCTAATTTTTTTTCTTAACTTAATAGAGGAACGCACCCTTACTCACGAAGCTACAGATCCAACATGTAAGAAGGCTTGATATAATATGTAGATATTAACCCAGCTTCATTTTCTGATCATAAATTCCTTGAAGTTGGAAAGAAATTCCATGAAAAGAAACACACAATTACTCAAGAGGAAAAGCAGTATGTTCGAAGGGTTAAAGTTAGGCTTTAATAAAAGTTAATTGAAAAAAACTAAATACAAATATACAGGGTGAGCGAAAAGTCCCTGTGCACCTGCAAGAAGTGTAGTGAACCTGTACCTGCACTGTGTTGGAAGTGGACAGGTGCACAGGGATTTTTCGCTCACCCTGTATTTCAAATAAACTGGAAAGTTGTAGCCAAAGGTAAAACAACAGAGGAGTGTCTTTTGACAATAGAAAGTAAAGTCAAATCAATATTATTATTAAAATATACATACATACATACATACATAGCAAAAAAGTCCTCAGGAAAGGAAAAAGAGACGATAGAGAGAAAGATCTGAATTTATTCCGTCAAGTAAACAAATTGTGACACTCCGAAATGAAATAAGAAAAAAAAATGAACCGAAATTAGACGGAATAGACAATAATTTGAAACAAACATTCATTACGAAGACTTTCCCATATGAACATAAAGCAGCAGAAAATGCAAAAAATAATATGAAATATTTTTTATATTCTCGCAAAACGGAAAAAGAAAATCATGGAAATATTGAACCATTGAAAAACCATGACTATATAAATGATCCAAAGGAAATAGGTGAGTTGCTTAATGAGGAATTTTATTCAGTGTTTAGTCAACCGAAACCTGAACATAGGAATGAAAATCCAAATGCTTTTTTTTTAAACTGCCACCCATTATATCGATTTCTTGGAAAGGAACATAATTAATGCAGTGTCAGTTTAGCATCAGGTTCTAATTCATGAAATGCAAATTTCTAAAGAAATATAAGGAAAATATATCAGAGAGAGATACTACTTATAGAATGGAACATATTACACCACCACAACTGCCAAAAAACTGACGCACTCTTTACTGTAGAACTCCACATCGAAACATGCGCCGTGAATTTTACTTTTGACGAAACCACTTTCACACACTCCCAATATACAGACTACGTAATGGAAGTCAAAGGAACTATATAATCTTACAGGATCTAATCAGTCATCAACCCCTACAGAGCTCATGCTCTTTTATCCTCAGAGATTTTAGTATAAACTTAATGAAAATAGGAACAGACTACTTTGCCAAATTATTATGGAACACATTGATCAGCCAAAATAGATCTGCATAACCACACCAACACCCATTCTGACCTTACCAAATCTTCTCTTATCGATCACATGGTCAGATACATACTCACAATACATAAATGACAGGGTACTACTCGACCTCCCAAATTACGCAACAACCAAAACAATGACAAACTAAAATACAGAAATGTTAAATTCAGAGAAAGAAGGCATAATTAGTTTAATAAACTCAAACCGAAATTAGGCAAAGTAGGTTTCGACTTCATTGACAACCCGCAATATAGTGGAAACACTATGGTCTGCCTTTAATGAATCCCTCCCTATCACTGACAAAAATATTCCTACTGTTACAATCAACAATCCCTGGTTGACCACAGGTTTAAAGACATCCATTAAACAAAAACATAAAATATACAAAAATGTGAAGGAAGGTCTACTCCCAAAAGAAATTTACACTTGCTATCGAAACAGACTTAATTCATTAATACTCATGTCAAATGCCAATTGCTATAAACATGAATTCGAAGAATACTCGTACAAGGGCGACCCCCCAACAATAATGAAACTTTATTAACAAAGCGACCAGTACAAAACCAACAAAATCCTCTATCTCCGACAAATTATGAATAAATAATGAGCCCCTTATAGATAACAAATATTCTAAATACTTTCAACGAGTTTTTCACAGAAGTGGAAGCCAATTTCGCCTCTAATATGCTACCCACTGCCGGACTTTCGGTACGTACCTAGGTCTCCCCCTCCCACGCTATTTCTTCCTATTCCCTACCAAGACACACGCTTTAATGACTGTCATAAAACAATTAAAAAACAAAAGTTGTACGCGGAACACAATCTCAAACAGAATTTACAAAGAATGAGTGAATTTAATTGCGCCCAAGCTGTCCAAGCTCATAAACCCATCCATTCGAAATGGTATCTTCTCAGAATACCTGAAAATGGCAAGAGATAAAACCTTCCCCTCAAAACAAACCCATTTCCATCCTTCCAATCGTCAGTAAACTATACGAGAGAACAATATATAAACAAATAATAAAACTTATATTAAAACAAAATAATACACAAACAACAATTTGGCTTGCTACGAAATCGCACGACAAAACACGCAGTAATTGCTATATTAGAGCTCTATAGCATTCTGAATGAATAAAAGCATCAATAATCATCCTATTTGATCTACGTAAAACCTTTGACATAATACCTCATGACATACTCTTAAAAAAACTCGAACATTACGACTTCAGGGGAGTACCCTAAGATGATTCCGCTCATACTTAACGAACATTTCACAATTTACAGCACAGAGCTCTCTTACATCACGGACAAGATGCATCGCTCACCGGATGCCTCAAGGGGACATTTTAGCACTTATCCTGTTCTTACATTATATAAGTGACTTCCACCGGTCACTAAATAATTCTTCCTGTTACCTGTATGCGGATGATACTTCAGTCATAGCCTCGAACAAAAGCTTATTACCACCAACAATGAACTCGAGCAAACCCCAACAAACTATCCTTAAATATATAACCCCCCCCCCCTGCAACTTATATACTGTAGTCATCACTAATAAAGAAAACGTTGCTTCCTCTGAACCTAAACATAACTTCTGGGAATTACCCTCGGTTCAAACCTCTCATTTAAGGACCACATTAAAAATCTATGCAACAAATTTGCCAAGATCTCATTCATAATTACAAATGTAGGTGCAATACTCCCAAAACTTCTTCAATCCATATATTGCACCATGGTGTACCAACACTTACAGTACTGCATTAGTGCTTACGGAGGTGCGCGTCAATATTTTGTGCAGCCACTGGTGGTGATGCAGAAAAGAATAATTAGGAAAATCTATAAATGACAAGCATAATAAAAGTATAAAGAAAATATTCCACGAATTAAAAATCCTCCAACTAGTAGACATCTACAAACTAAACATTACCTCATATATGTATCAAATCGTTATAACTGCACCACAAATCCTCCAAAATAAAATATTAGCTTCCCAAATACAACACCGCTTAACACAAGATAATTAAACACATAAGGGGTTCCAAAAAACCTTAGCCCACCCCCCATTTGCAGCTTACATGTTTACTTATATCGAAATAGTTTTTAGTGATTATAAAAATATATAAAATTCTTTATTTATTGCAGGTATTAAAATTAGCTGATGAAGTGATAATATAATGGCTTCTCAATTAATTGGTGATTCGGAGAGACAACGTGTGATAGATCGCATACAATAACATTTCGGGAAGCTCGTGATGCTGGAGCCACCTATATAACACGTTCATGGGTTGCCAAAAAGTTGCGAAGAAGTGAGGACTTCGTCAAAAGAAATTGGAATAAAACTTTGGATGAATGTGAAATGGATACAACCAAATCTGGGCGCCCAAATTTGCCACTCTCTCAGGAAACAAAGGACATCATTGAAAGCGGTACGCGTAAGCGGAAAAACAGCTGTGCTAAACTTTCTAGAGAGATCGAAGTGTTGAGAGGAAAGATCGTTAGTGGTGAGATCATTCGACTGTACCGTCATAGGCAAGGTTTAAAGCCTTGGCATGAACTTCCAAAGCCAAGAAAAACTCAATTTAACATCGATGACAGAATGTGGTTTGCCCATTATCTTGAAGATTGGGATGTGGATGATTTCATGCATTTAGCTGTCTCCGATGAATTTTTTGTTTACGTAACATGTCGGCCTAACTACCAAAATGATCGAATGTGGGCCACAACACCAGATGAAATCGATGACAATGAACATTATCGCGAATTATTAAAAAGTCCAGACTGTGTTGGTGTGTTTGTTTTGTTCACTGCAAAGAAGCTCATGTGGGTGCTGAAGCCAAATGGTCAGAGTTGGGATGGACAGTATTTTCGTGATATTATTCTATCCCAGCATGTCATTCCTTTTCTAAGAAACCCAAACAATGCTATGGATGTCGATCAGGTCACACTTCTGCACGATAAGGCCCCCTGCTTTAAGGCATTAGCCACTCAACAGTTGTTGCGGAACCATGAGATCGATTTCTTTGGAAATGAAGAATGGCCAGGAAATTCTCCTGACCTGAACGTCTGTGAACACATTGGATCAGTTATAAAGGACAAGGTTGAATGTCTCTTGTTTGAAGAACGTGCAGCAAATCGATTTTCCAAGGATACAATGACGCAACACATTGAAACTGTTTCAGCAAATTTGCGTAACGATCAAGATCTATTCACGTCACTTTTGGCAAGCTATCCAAAGTGAATTCAGGCTGTCGCTGTCTTGAAAGCCAATGGCGGGAACACCAAGTTTTAATTGTTTATCATTAAATGCAGGATTAAATTCTCTTTTGTAAGGTATGTTTAGTTTTACTGTACCTCTAATGGTTTAGGCCATGGGCGGGGGGGCTAAGGTTTATTGGAGCCCCGTACATTAGAAATTCAAATTACACTCTAGATTGTGCGACTAGATCCTCATGCTCCACAGGAGGTGAAACAGTCCAGAACTTTAAAAAAAGCCTTTCAACGAAGACTGAAAGACAACTTCATCGAATCATACAAACCATAACACCGTATCCCCTTTCTGATTTCTAAAAAAAAAAAAAATAAAAAAAAAAAAATAAATAAAAAATAATATCCTATATTTAATATTTAATCCTTTAATATTTAATATCTTAATTTCTTATATATCAACAAATATCTTATCTGAATTTCAAAATGTATGTATAAACTTATGTCTGAAACTTACTGCAGATAATCTCTATGTACACTATCTCTCTTTGTTTCGATATCTCCAACATTAATGTAAATAACCTTATTACTTTCCATATCCAATAAGATTTATCAAATAACTCCATTTTGCCAATAAAGCATAAAATTTGCTTGGAAATGGCAGTTCTATACTCTGTATTTAGAGGAAGACATTAAGGTCCCATCTGTATGTACAGTATATACAGTATGTATGGTGGATATACTGTGTGTATATATATATATATTATATATATATATATATATATATATATATATATATATATATATATATATATATATATATACTGTACATATATATATATATATATATCGGCTATTGATTGGTGGCGTGGAAAACGCAGTTTAATAATGAACAGGAACACCAGAGAAAATACAAACATCCTTCAAGGTTTAATAGTACCAACGTTTCGGAATGCACTAATTCCATCTTCAGGGCTAAAACAATAAAATTCTAAATCACATACAAAATTACAAAATACAAATTGCTTAATAACAATTTAAAATAAACTTAAAAAAAAAAAATTATAAAAAGTAGCTAAGAAAATGTAAAACATTAAACTAAAAGGTAAATAAATGTGAAGTTAAAAAGTTAAAATTATAAAAAGTAAAAGCATTAAAACTGAAATGTAAATAAATAAACTAGTACCTTAACCAAAACATAGCAGATCTATCGATGATTCGTCAGAATTTTAGGTCTGGTTTTAGTTATGGAGTCTCTGTTTATTTATAAACTAAAACCAGACCTAAATTCTGACGAATCATCGATAGATCTGCTATGTTTTGGTTAAGGTACTAGTTTATTTTATTTACATTTCAGTTTTAATGCTTTTACTTTTTATAATTTTAACTTTTTAACTTCACATTTATTTACCTTTTAGTTTTAATGTTTTACATTTTCTTAGCTACTTTTTATAATTTTTTTTTTTTAAGTTTATTTTAAATTGTTTTAAGCAATTTGTATTTTGTAATTTTGTATGTGATTTAGAATTTTATTGTTTTAGCCCTGAAGATGGAATTAGTGCATTCCGAAACGTTGGTACTATTAAACCTTGAAGGATGTTTGTATTTTCTCTGGTGTTCCTGTTCATTATATATATATATATATATATATATATATCCTGTTCCACCTGATGTATGTCATCAACATGTATAATATATAATAATATATAATGCATATATAATAATAGGCGTCTCGGTGGTGTAGTGATTAGCGTCGCAGACTACGAATCCATCGGCCCGGGATCGAGACCCGGTGACGGCAGGCGGCGTGCAGCAAAACTCAGCTGTTCATCCTTCCACACAATAAAGAAATTGGTTAGCAGATAAATGAGTACCCTTGGTAGCCTAGTGGTTAAGAGGCTGGGCTGCTGGTGGGGCGTGGTCCGGATTCCACGTTAAACTGTAGTTCTAAGGTAGAGTGACAAGCTTGACCTTCGTCGGAATGAAGAATTAGGGCGGAAGCAAAACGAAGGTTAATAATATATAATAAATTCTATTAATGATATGATTATTACATAGACCTGCGAATGAGAACTTTGTAAGAGTTGTTTTCTTACTAATAACTGATTTGATATAATTCACCTACGCGGATTTTGAATAAGGTGTCCATTTTTTTCTATCACGTAAGGATTTTCTGCAAATTGAAAGGGAACAAACAACAACATAAATAAATATTATTTATTTCAATTTACATTAGGTACCTATTTCACTTTGTTATTATTACTAATTACAAATGCAAACAACTTTAAAGAGAAAGAAGACTATTAACGTCAATTACATATTACAAATTACAATTACAATTACTTTACTTGTCCTGAATTTTCTTATGAGATTTATACCTTTTAGTCTCGAATGTACGCGCTGTTCCTTTTCTTTTATGTAATAATTCTGGAGTATCCCGTTTCAACATCCAGTAGTAATCAGCTATCATGCTGATATCTCACCTTCCCTGATATCTCTTCTCCATCCATTTCCTTGATGTCTTGGTGAAACTAAGCATTTATAAGCATTTATAGGCAGTAGTTTTTAATCAAAATTTCATGAAAATTACTTACATATGTCACATGAAATATGACATTTTGTGAAAAATCTGTACGTGATGGCGAAAAATGAATATTATTTTCGGAATGAGCGTGCAAAAATTACTATATAAGTGATAAAATATTTCGGACAACAAAACCATCGCAGGCCTGTGTTATCATCGGTTTTGTTAGTATTATTTGATATTATTATCCTACTGTGCTATGTACAGTATGTTTAGGAAAGTATTAACTGTTGCATTATCATATGTATATGTACGTTTAGTATATATTATTCGCTTTTAGACCTATTCTACAGCTTATAGATTAAGCTTAGCACAATAAAAATTTAAAATTTAAAATTGAATTTTTGTGTCGAGGATTTGGGAAAGGAAATTATTAAT
Source organism: Bathynomus jamesi (assembly GCA_023014485.1). Classification (NCBI taxonomy): domain Eukaryota; kingdom Metazoa; phylum Arthropoda; class Malacostraca; order Isopoda; family Cirolanidae; genus Bathynomus; species Bathynomus jamesi. The sequence continues at coordinate 124,201 of JAJOZX010000332.1, read as the reverse complement.
TTATATATTTTTAGTCCATACCACTAAAGCCTATTCAGTATCTTTGAAGTTTATTAGATTTTAATTACTTCATGAAAGCTGAGTGAGCATTCATATGATTTTAATTCGTTCGAGAGATTATTCCGTAATTCCACCACTTAAGTATAAGAACTTCTACAACACAGAAGATTACAATTTTGCTTTGAAATATGTTTGCTATTCACATATCTTGTGCGATGTTCGTCATGTAGGTGAGTTTCTACTACCTTTTCGATTATCAGTTAAACGGTTAATGATGTATTCAGGTACATACACTCTCATATATGAAGTGTGGATAGACTGGGGTAGTGGTTCACAACCTTTTTTGTATGGTTTCCCAAAACCCAATTTTAATCCAGATCCATTACCTCAATCATTAGATATTATTTTTTATAAATTCTGGATTATCACAATATTATTTTTTATAACTTTTGGATCACATGGCATTACGCCACAAAATAGTTGTCATTAACCCAGTGGGAAAATTTACTCCTATTGTTGGGAACCACTGGAGAACGGGATAATATATCGTTTTAAGAGTATTTTTGGGTAGAAAATTTAATTTTGGAGAGATTTCGATATCAGTTTTCACAACCTTCTCACATTTATGCAAGTGTGCTTCCGTTAGACACAAGATATCTGTGTTTGTTTCTAGAGCTAAATTTTGCAGGTATTGTACTTTGCAGTGTGTTTTGTCTGTGTACAGTCCTTGTATACTTTTCATGTTAAATTGAGAGGGTTAGTTGTGTTTGTGTTCGGTCATTATCATGTCGGTTATGTTGATTTCTGATTGGTGTTATCGGGTAGACCGGTGCACCTGAGAATAATGGGTGTGTGGCGGGTGGTACCATTGTGGTAATTGAATTCCTTATTTAAATTTCTTATTTACCGTTTGTGTATTTCAGTTTTCCTTCGAAAATATTGTTTATTTTAACCTCTTAACGATCGAAGTTTTTGTAGGGTTAAGTTATGAGTGTGTGTCTGGGAAACGGTACATATTCGACCCAGTGGTCCAAAAGAGGTTAAACAGATATTTGTTTCAAGAAAGTTACATACATAAAAGCTACATGAAACTGGCAAAAAATTACAAAATTGTTACTCAGGACTTACGTGTAACAGTATTTAGGGTGTACCTCTTGTGGTACGTCAGGTGAAACCAACGTATCTGTTTACATACCTCACAAACTGTTTAGATTTCTCTCTGTTTCTCGCTGACTCTTATACCACATTTACTCTTTATCAACACCTTTATTCAGACAATAATTACATCCTTCCATCATTTACATGGTCTTCCTCTATACATTTTCCACCTATGTACTCACTATTATACACCTTTTTCACGAATTTACCATTAATCATAATCTCCATATGACCATACCAACACAACATACTATCGTCTATTTTAATTTCCAATGGTTGTTTCACCCAACATTTCACAACATTTACTAAGCCAATCATGGGGCTCTAATCTTCCACTAATCACAATCCAAATCTTCATCATAGTTAGCTATATAAGGACACCGACGAACCTTCCTTCGCTACGGTACTGGTTCTGTCAATCAAACACTCTAAATATTTAATTTTTCACACTAAATTTTGTCCCTGCATGTCAGTATTACATGCTAATTCCCCACTCTCAGCAACAAGAATTTTATTTTTATTTGCAGTGATTTTCATTAACTTTTCACAAACTTGTCACTGTTTTCCTTATTTTCATATTTTTTTTAACAAAACAATCTTTATTCAGAAAGAATACATTACATAAAGTATACATCACACACACATAGGTTTACAGAATGTTGGCATTAATGCTTAATGTTGTATTTTAGTGGCAAGTAGTCTAATCCGAGCATTCTTATCTGAATATGCCATTGGGAAACATGAGAGCTTTTCAGGCAAAAATCTTTGAGATTCGTTTGAGATTTTACTAAAAGAAAATAAGAAAAAATAGAAATAAGTTGCACTTAATTAATTCTGTCATTCCAAGTATGATACAATCTTAAAGCAAAAGAAATACAGATAAATGAAGCAAATTATATATACGGCGGCGTAATATGATGGAAACTTTCAAAATATAATTTTTATAACTTTTGACTGCACCAGAGTGAGACTGAATTTTTCATATATAATAGGCCTGTGTAATTTTTTAAAAAAAGGACTGCGATTTTTGTTTAGTAACATATACAAATTGCAATATATACACACACACACACACACACACACACACACACACACACACACACATATATATATATATATATATATATATATATATATATATTAGGGCGGGCGGAGTGAAACCAGACAAAAGTTTTCTTTCCCTTTAGGCACACTGAAATTATATTGTGGTTTTAACTAGGAAACACAAAGAAAACTTAAATAATATTCTAGAGTATTTTGAACTGCCCCACTTTTGCCAAATTATGAAATTGGTGTCATAACTGGGTTTACGGTGGTTTATAACTGATTCTTGGCTATGTTGTGGGAAAAACAAATAGATACTGTATAACCCATACAAAACTCAAAAACATATCTTCTGTAAATAATTTTCAGGTTATTTAATGAATTTCTATTTACTTTTTCTTTTCTGGATTAATGATATTCTCGAAATTAATGTTTTTTTGCAAGGAATATAAAGAAACGAGGAAAGAAAAATAACCATTTTTTATTTGTTTTGTTAAATACATATAGAGTATAGAAACACACAGCAAATGAGGACACAAATGGTAACTGCAAAAAACAACCTTAACTATTCGAATAAAGAAGACAAACTTTTAGCAAAATCCTTTTTGGTTTCTATCATACGTCTGGCATCAGACTACGTGAAATCATTCTGGCTGTGATAAAACCATCTCGTGCTTCAAACTCAAATACTAAACTTAAAGAGTCCGTCACTAATTTAATACAATGCTTTACATTCTGGGAATGATTGGGATAATTTGGCAGCTAAAATTTCTGCTTTTGTTAGCTTCATTGTAACAGGTGGCTCACTTAGTTTAGTATCGTTCTAATTAATTATTTCATCCAGTCCTTTGCATCAAAATTAAGATTAGGAACTTTGAAATCTCTCAATTCTAAATTTTGACCAGTCTCATTTCGCATGTCCATGATTTTGCTAACAACTTTTCAACGTTTTCCCTAGCTGAGTCACACAACATTGCCAGAAGAATATTTTCCGGGTGAGCAAAGTATGCATTTCGGGATATATACTTCTTAACAATTTCTACTGATTCTCTAGGCAAATGCTTAACCCTATTAATAGCAGAAAACACATGCCTTGGGCCATCTATGCAATCAGGTCTACACTTGATGTCAAAACAATTAGGACCATAATTTGTCACAATGAAGCGTGTTATTGTGTAAAGTTTCTTTGTTTGTTTTACTGTTGAAACATAAAGCCTACAAACCCTATTAGCAAGAGTTAACCATCTAGCATGACTAAGAGGACCTGGCTTTACATGAGCAAGGTGTTCATCAACTGTACCATTTCTGATTGTTGAAATAATGCGGTATAAGACTGCTGATCTCCACCAAGATCATCAATAATGTGTTGTGGCAGATATAATATTTCTTTACCACTAGTTATAGGTTTGAACTGTACTATTGGATTGTTTTCACAAAAGTGAATGGCTCTCCCAATGGGACCAATAAAGCTACTTGCCTCAGATGTTGTACCATCCAATGTTTCAAAAATATACCTTAGAGGTAATTCATTCTTATGAAGCATACAAATGAACCACTGAAGTGGCCTACGAAGTGCTTTCTCCATAACATGAGTAACACCTTTATAACCAGTGTTGATATTTGTGCTATCACATTTGTAGATGTCTCTCTTTAATAACTGACAATACTGAATTTGCTATGTCTGCAGCCTTACTCGATGCTGGCGTCTGATGGGTAATATACTCTCCACCTGGTTCAGCAATCATTACATAGTGTTCTTCACTCTTCTTTTCACTGTACCACCTATCATTGACTTTTACTTTGCTTAAAGTCTAATCCTTTCGAATTTCGATCATCGAAGTATATGGAAGAAATAGGATTCACTTTATCACTTTTCAATGTTTTTCAGTCTTTCTCTTTTTCTCCGCACATCTGTCAATTACGAGAGGGTCATCTTCTTTGGTGATCATACAACGTCTATCAAAGTTGCAGTTGCAATAGCAGCAGTAGCACGATCTGATACACCGAATCTGCCTGCATTGCAACATGCCGCAATGACATTCTCATTTGGCTTCCAGTATTTTCAGAACCACAGCCTTCAGTTTCCATTATCCCATTGTCACTCTCTTCATCTAAAGAATTTTCTACTAAGCTCAAAGGTTGAACTTCAGTGGAACGATTGATGGTTTTCTTTTCTTTACTTACTTGTTCTGAGACCTTCCTCTTGTATTTCTTTTGTAAAATTTGTGCGGCGTGCACATCTACACTACCTATGTACATTTTACGATCACTTCTCTGATCAAGTAGAAACTGTAATTCCTCTTTTGGTACTTTTTTATCTCTCCGACATATGCAATCTATGTGAATTTCTTCACAATCATCACTGCATCCTGTGTTTGTATGAGATTTTAAATTATATTTACAGGCACATATATCAAACAAACTACTGAGACTGTTCATATATTCATTGTTTAGTTTCACTGATGTTTTTGATCTACTCAACGTTGCTCCCCTTTCTATGAATGTTGCTACCCTTTGAAACAGCTTTTTCCTGAACGGTGGGGATTGACGCTTGCTGCCAAATAATATATTAGTTATAAAAATTTATAATTGTGGTTTCATAATGACATTAATGGGGGTTATTAATTTGATGTAATGTTAACGGATGTATAGTAGATGAAAACTCTATTTTCTGTGTTTGTTAAATTGTATTCGTGCAAAAATGGGGCGGTTAGAGAAACCTGGCACAATTTGTATCATATTCGTTTTTCTCAGCAAAAATTATAATTTTCACTCCGCCCCAATATACATACAGCATATATATATATATATATATATATGTGTGTGTGTGTGTGTAACTGGGATGTACATTAATAGGAATTAATGTGTGGTTATTTTGTGGTTCACGAAGCGAAATTAATGGTAGTGTTTGTCTGACATTTATAGGTGTAGAGTTCCAGTAGTCTGCTCCTTTGTTGGAGAGAGCATTTCCTGCAATTTGCACTGAATAATTTGGTTTGTGTAAAAAATTATTGTGAAGCCTTGTATTATGATTATGGTTAGTCTGATGTGGGTAATCGCCATGTGAATGGGCGAAGTAGTATATAGTTTCTATTATTAGCAACTTTGTACATACTGATATCGATAATTAGTTTATACAAGTCATTTAGTTTTAAAATATTTAAATCTCTGAACATTGGAGGGTATGAGATTGTCCGTTATCATTGTTTGAGTGTTTGTAAGCATTTTTATGGATTACTTCTAGCGGATATCTTATATAATTCTTTGTATTACCCCATGCTGTAATTCCATACTGTAAGTATGGATGAATAAATGAGTAATACAGTGCAAGAAGAGCATTTTTGGAATTGTTTTTTTGAGTTTCAATATTATGTATAGAACTCTAGATATTTTCGACTTGATATGTTGTATTTGGCTTTTGAAATTTAATTTGTCATCTAACTTGATGCCAAAAATTTTAACTTCATTTACTTTTGCAAGAAAAGTGTTTCCAATTAATGGAGCATGCGCGATTACAGGATTTTAGTTACAAAAAACGCCTTGAGATTTGAACATCAATAACTTCAAAAATATGCAGTTTACACTTCCAAAATTTACAAAACTTTTACCTCAATCTATTACTAAGCCATCATAGAAATTTCAGACCTCTACATAAAATACTTTTTCCACAGCTGAGGGAAAAATGAGGTATGGTGAAAAAAACGAATATCATAAACTGAAAAATTTTTATTATTCACATCTTATCAACAAATATGATAAATATGTCCGCCGTCCTGCTTACAAACTAATCTTAACTTTTTCTTCCACGACATGATACATTTTCTGATTTCTGCTAATGTTATTTTGTCCAAACATTCGAGTATTTTTTCTTTAATTGCATTTCTGTAAACTTTTCTGTTTGGCCTTCATAAATCTTCTCTGCTAGAGTGTTCCATATGCAATAATCCATGGGATTGCAATCAGGTGATTGCGGAGGCCAGTCGTTTTTTCCAATGAAGTTGACTACATTCTGTTGTTGATAATCTTGTGTGAACTTGCTAGTATGAGCTGTAGCACCATCTTGTTGGAGTATGAAATCGTTTCCATAATACAGACGCCTACAATCAGGCAAAAGATTCTCCTCTAAGAGATGTACATAGGTTTCTGAATTTTTTTTTATTTTCTGAAATTAAATGAATTTTCGTCTTTCCATTCCACGATACACCTACTAATACCACGATTTTTTTGGAAAACCGACTTGTCTAGTGGTAAAGTCTCGATGGAGGAATGTGTTTCTTACACCGACCATAAACAACATCGTTCCGGGAGTTTCGAGCAATCTCGATGGTGAAATCTTTTTCGTCTGTAAAAACTATTTGTTTAACATCACTGGACAAAAATCTATCAAGCAATTTTCTACAACGAATTTTTCTTTTAGCTCTTATATTGCTGTCATGTCTTGAAACACGGATCCTTTTAAATGCTTTAAGTCCTACCGTTCTCTGCATTCTTTCTATGGAACTTCGACTGATACCTAAATTTCTTGCAATTTTCCTCTGAGAGCAGTGTGACCCAGGTTGATCCTATTGAGATAGACTCATCATTTCCATCATTGCTATATTGTGTTCAGTGTAAACTGTTTAAGGCCGACCACTTCCACGCTTCCGTGCCATCGAACCGGTTGCTTTAAGTTTTTTAATTATTCTATTCGAAGACGTAACATTACAAGTTATTCCTGGAAATTCCCTCAAAATTCTTGCCCTAGTCCATCTTTTCTCCAAGAAACACTTTTCAATCACGCTTTTTCACCGTTAGTTAGAACCATAATTTGAAAGGTAAGTTTAAAAAACAGTATTTAAGATGGGCGTAGCCTATATCATCTGATGTTTTTCAGAGACTAACAAATTATCCATAGGCTAAGGGAACTACTACAAGTCTTAGAATAGCTGCCAGGTACAGCTATACACATTTAGGATTTAGTATATTTGTTTTTTCATCATACTTCATTTTTCCCTCAGCTGTGAAAAAAGTATTTTAAGTAGAGGTCTGACATTTTTATGATGGCTCATCAATAGATTGAGGTAAAAGTTATATAAATTTTGGAAGTGTGAACTGCATATTTTTGAAGTTATTGATGTTCAAATCTCAAGGCGTTGTTTTTGGGCCACCCGATATATGATGATTTTTGTCAAGTTCAGTAAAAGCTTATTCGCACACATCTCTTTATAGAAATGTTGTACTTGCCTGTTCACTTCACTTATTAGGGAGTTGATATCGTGGTATTTCGAAGTGAGTGTTGTATTATCTGCATACTGAATACAGTTTAATGTTGTTCATCGATAAAAATCATTTACAGTACCTGCATTAAGAAAAGTAAGGGCTCCAAGGATAGATCCTTGTGGAATCTCAATTTCTAATAAAGCATATTCTGATGAAATATTTTTCACTTTAACTTACTGGTTATTATAGAGATATGACTCAAACCAATTTAGCATATTTCCCCTTATCCCATATGTGTCTAATTTATCTAGTAATATATTATGTGAGAGCGTATCAAAGGTTTTCGACAGGTCGAGGAAAACTAAGATTGTTTTATTTATAGTTTAGGTTTTCATAGATATTTTCTAATTGCATGTTGACTAAATCCAAATTGCAATAAGTCCAAATTGCGTTTTTGCTAGGATGTCGTAATTAGCTTAGAATTTTATTAGCCTATTTTATACAATTTTTTCAAATACTTTACTTAATGTTGGTAATATGGAATTTGGCCAGTGTTTGGACGGAGAATCACGGCTACCTGATTTGAATACTAAACAAACCCTGGCTACCTTCAAGTGATCAGGGAATACACCTTGTACAATTGGTTTATTCATAAGTCTTATGAGTGGAGTTGCTATATTATCTGATTTTCTAATTCACCTTGGAGTACCACAATATCAACACAATGTACATCAGCTGCAACATCAATTTTCTCTTCGAAGTTCATATTTACTCCTCTCTCTAATATTCATGTTCTCATCTTATGCATAAGCCACATCCATATACACATTAAATATCTATGACGACATCACAAAGTTCGGTCGTGCTCCACATTAATACTGAGCCAATCATTCAATTCGCCCATAATTCTAATACAAACCCTACTTTCCACATAAAAACTTCTAACTGCAGTACATTTGACAACTTTTTACTGACACCATTCATTCTAAACACTTGTCTCAAGTGTCACTTTATCCTACGCTTTCTCCAAATCCATAAATGCCATGACACTTCTCTTCTTATCACTTAGTTTTTCAAACTAGCTGCTCACTGTAAACAGTTTTCAATACATCATCTTCCTTCTCTGAAGCCGTTATGCGCATTTCCAACCAAAGCATCTGTAATCTGTTTTACTGTATATCAACATTCCTCCGTATACTTTTCCAGCTCTACATGGAAGACTTATACCTCCCGTAATTTTCTACATTAATTTCTTCCGCTTTTCTTATACAGTGGTACCGTTACAGACAGGGGCGGCGCTAGGCTTTGCTAGGCTTTGCCGGGTGAAAAATAGCTGCGGGGCCGGCGGTCAGTATTCGGAATAGGCTTTTTTTAATTGATGTTAAAACACACTAAAATCACCGTTCAATTTATAATGATTAGTATACGAAAATTATAATAAGAATTATTGTATAAGTAATTTAAATACAATAAAAAGTGGGTTTTAGTTCCCACAAGGCTACAATGCTGTCTGAATCATGTGATCTCCCAGTGTTGTCAGCGGGCCACATCTTTACTCACAAACACATAATCCATTATACTCTTCTCCATGTACGCTCTTCACTCTACGTACCATACATACTTATTGGTGTCCTAATCCCTGAAGTATGTATTTTTAATACACATACCTCCTTTCACACAGAATTTTTTTTATTCTGTTCCCAATATCTTTCATTCTGGGATCACCATGCTTGCCAATTACCCCACGCTCAGGGCCAACACCCACTTTCCCATTCAGATCACCCATTTTAATTACTCTATACGCATTTCTCCTGCTTCTAACTACATTACCTAGCACATTATATAGGTCACCCTTATCTTCTACACATCTATACATGACGTATATGCTACAATTACTATCATATTACTTTCCCTCTTAAATTTAAACAAATATCTGTCATGAAGATATTTATCATCCTTCATATTTTCATGCTACCCACTCTTACCTATTCCTTCTCCATCCAATCCCGATTTAACACCTTTCATTCCCTCCCTTTCCATATCACTACTGCCTTTCATCTTCATTTCGCACAGACCAAGTCATAACGTCCGTCCCGACAAATCTCTTCCACTTCCACCCACAATGCGTCCTCATTTATACCTCTAACATTCCACACTGCCACACGAGCCCGTTACTCGTGGGGAAGCATTTATCCAGAGATGGAACTCCAGCCCAGGCTCCAACCCTTTTGCGCACAAAGAGGCGGAGGACATCAGCCTGTCATCAGGGATCCATGTACAGTCATCTTTTACGACACACATGAGGAAGGGCGGGAATAAATTCTTAATCGCCATATAACCAAGGATATTCGTGTGTATATCTCTCTATAAATATACATAAGCACCTCGGTGGTGTAGTGGTTAGCGTCGCTGACTACAAAGCCATCGGCCCCGTGTTTGAGACCTGGTGACGGCAGCCGGTGCGCAGAAAAACCCAGCTGCTCATCCTTCCACACAATAAAGAAAGTGGTTGGTAGATAAATGGATACCCTGGGTGGCCTAGTGGTTAAGACGCTGGGCTGCTGGTGGGGCGTGGTTCGGAGTCCACGTTAAACTGTAGTTCTAAGGTGGAGTGAAAAGCTTGACCTTCGTCAGAACAAACAATTCGGGCAGAAGCTAACCAAAGGTTACCAAAGGTGTGTATGTATATATACTGTGTGTGTGTGTGTGTGTGTGTGTGTAGCTAAATAGGAAAACACTTAAATGCATATAAACACTCGACATCATTAAGATATAAGCTCCTGAAGCAAGTAAAGTCGTCGTAAATGCTTTCAAGGAAACGAAACGGAAATGTAGAATTAATTTGTCACAAGAAATCAGGATAGTGAAATTAATTAGCGATTACGTTTTGAGAATAGAGTAACAATGAAATGGAGATTGCTCATAATAATTAACGTTAATAACCTTCTCTATCAACGGTACTTTTCCTTTCGTAACTTCACTCCACACATTAGAAGATTAGCGCTTATTGAAGTACGAATGTCTCATTAATTTCAAGCGCACACAAAATTAGTTAATATGTAATAGGATTTTGTAAAGCTAGATATCGATTTTCTGGTTCCAAAGTTCTTAGAACTAACTACAAAGCCGTGAAGACGGGTGAGCCAAATTAGTTTGGGAACACGTTTCTCTCTCTCTCTCTCTTTCTCTCTCTCTTTCTCTTACACACACTCACACACACACACACACACACACACACCACATAAAAAGTTAAAATATGATATTGCAATACTTTCACTGAATGTAAACCTGGAATGATAAATATATTTTTAATTCACATACCTTACTTCCGACCACCAATACTGGAAAATAAAGAAAAAGATTCATTTGCCAAACATACGTTATCTTCGATTTTTAAAGTAACCTGCGAGCTAGCTATGCACTGCACACTCACGAAATCACAAAAAAAGTGGTAGATGAAATATTTAATGCACTCTACTTTGTAAAAGCTTAGGAGGACGATAAGGATGAAAGCGACGACGACGACTACGATGGTGATGAAGACGTAAAACCTGGCACAGTTCGTCTTTGCATTCAGTCATCTTACATAAAAACGGTTTTAAATACCAAATTTTATTCTATACTAGCAGAGTACCCGCCTTTCGTGCGGGTAGCAAAAATATCCTGCGTTTTAACGAAAATATCACGACTTAACCTAACCAGTCGTCAAGGGCGTACAGTTGACCTAACCGGGTATTCAATAATTTTACCATAGATTTCGAGATATATATATATATATATATATGTAAAGAACGAAGCTTGTTTAGAAGAGTGTCCGCACAAGAAGAGGAGAGAAACTAGCAATGAAAAATGAGGCACCTCCCGGAAATCGGGAGTTCTGATTAATCGAGAACCTTGGTGTAGTGGTTATCATATCTGACCGGCAATCGGATGATCCCAGGTTAGATTCCCGGGAGGTGCCTCATTTTTCATTGCTCGTTTTCTCTCCTTGTGCAAACACTCTTCTAAACAAGGGTCGTTCTTTACATTAATTATACTGTCTCGTTTGCAGTTAATATAAGCACACCGGACAAAAAATTAGTCACCCCTCTCAGAATGTACCTAATAACGTGTGACGGCGCCTCTGGCCTTGATAACCGCACGAATCCGGCGAGGCAGAGACTCTACGAGGTTGTGCATGTACTGAACATCGATTTGCTGCCACTCGTTCATCAGCCGGTCCCGAAGTTCCGCCAGAGTCCGTGGGTGTCTATTCCTGCGCTTCACTTTCTGTTTCCAGCCTGAACAACACCTTCGACGCATTCAGGATTAAAGGCTTCATTGGACCTGCGATGTACTCGTCGCCTCCCATCATTGGAGAACAAACAAAAACGGGACTCATCGGACCAAATTACACGTTTCCAATCTACCGCAGTCCAGTTTTTGTGCCTCTGAGCCCATTTATAACGTGCCAATTTGTGACTTGCTGTTAACAGCGGCCTCTTCCGTGGTACCCTGCTCCAGATGTCCATCGCATGCAGTTCTCGTCGCAATGTCCGTTCGGAAATTGGTCGCTGGAGAACCTCATTGGTTTCTTGGAGCATTGTTCTCTGGTTTGAAAACGATTTGCAGTTACTAGACGAGAAACATGGCGGCGGCCCCTATTGTCGAGAATTATTTTCCGGCCACAGTTACGCCGTCGATTGTCAGTTGATTGCGAACTACACCACTCTTTGTAAACTCGCTGGACAGTACGCGTTGACCACCAACAAATTGGGCTACTTCAGACATTTTGTGTCCGTGGGCTCTGCCAAACACGATGGCTCCTTTTTGCCACTGAGTAACGTCTGCCTCACGACCCATTTTGCAGACTATATCCAACACACACTTTGTTCTTCACCACCTCACGAAACAGATCTGATCCTGTGTGCTACGTCACCGCTACTTGTCACTTACCAATGCTACATCAGCGCCCTCTGTGTGACCTTGAACTTCCTACTATCGGTGCTATTAGGGGTGACTAATTTTTTGTCCGGTGTGCTTATATATATATATATAATGACGTAATGATCGTGATGACATCATTTATTTTTTTAAAATTAATTATTTAATTTATTAACACCCAGGTGCACAACCTCGGGACCTAATTAATATGTGTGTGAAGTTTCATGTTTGTAACTGCTTCCATTTTGGAGTTATGGCTGGAACACACACACACACACACACACACACACACACGTCGTTTTATTATTATTATAGATTTTTTTCAACATTTTTTATTTTATTTTTAAATTCTCTTTGGTTTATTTTATGCAAAAAAAATTCAATAATTTTATTTCAAATCTGAATAAAAAGCTAGCCATCAAATGTATGGACTTCGTTATAACTTGAGCTTAAATTGAATCGAGTCAATCTATTACTTCCATTAAAAATATTTTAAAATTTAAAGTTGTTAATTGTAAATATTTTGGAGTTCTTCCAACGTTTAACCTTATTCGAGTATCAGAACCGTTCTATCTGCCAGACCCGTCATACTGTTCTTGTTTTCAAACTTCCAAATTAGTTGGTGTTGGTGTAGACTAAAATGTCGTCATATTTAATGATGGTATAAAATTTCACGTGAATTAATGCTGAGGTCACGAATAATATTTCGGATGGTTTTGTCACGTTCTTTTTCTACCTCTTCCATACGAAATTGCGGTGACACTTATCCTCTTCCATTTCTTTATCATTGAGGCAACAGTCGATACGGGGATGTTAAATTTTCCAGCCTTCTCGTAACCGCTGTTGCCCAAATAAAAGCCGACATTCTTCTTTCGAAGGTCTTCACATGCTGCCACATATTTAGTGTATCACAAATTACCTTCTTTAATGAAACTCGAATTTTTGCAGTTTTACGAACTCGAGGAGAATTTGCAAGTTGTAAAACACAGAAGTATGAACAATTTGCAGTGGCGCTATTTCTAAAGACATATATATGTGTATATATATATATATATATATATATATATATATATATATATGGAGTACGATAATAACTTCCCCTTCCCTTCGATTTAAAAGTTAAATATACATGGGACAAAATACCCGCTGCATTATTTTACATTGATTACGATATGCGACTTTATATGTTAGTATTTATATGTTAGTATTGATAGTTTCGAGCGCATCTATACGTGATGCAGTTAAAATAAATTAAAAAAGAAATAGAAATTGATGAAATTACTATTATCAGTGTTAAAATTGCTAAATTATTGCTATTACCGAATTTAATTCTGGTATCGAACATCGAACTCTAAAAATGTTTCAGAAAATAAAGTTTTCAGCTTTAGTGCGCACCTGATAAAACATGACTTGCATAAATTAACATATGGAAATGATAAAACCCCTCCGTCCCCCAAAGTTGATAATGTATGTAACAAAAGGTCATTATTATTATTATTAATTATAAAGTATATAAAGAATGATCCCAGAGCTACGCTTTTTATTATCTCTTTCCGTACTTTTATTTAAACAATGGTTTGGTATATTTATAATTAATTTTGTTAAGATTTCTACCATTTAACTATTTTAAGGAAATTTTATTAACTTCGCAATGAAGATTGGAAAAATTATATTTCTGGAACGAATGGAAGGGATTTCTGATGTGTGTAAATGTAGAAGTTGGTTTCACCTGACGTGCCACTAGAGGTTTACTCCAGCCATTATTTCCTTATACCCAGTGATAAGGGCTTCTTCATGGTTTCCTGGTATGTATCGCCGCGAGAACCAGACTGCGAGTGTCCACCTTCTATATCTAGATTTTGGCACTCCAGCAGCTGTAATATCAGACACTCTCACCTCATTTGCTCCTAATAACTCACAGAACATTCGCTCCATCTTTCTCGACCAACTGCTACTCTTTCTTCATTATCTTTCATTCTTAAAACAAAACACCCATTTTCTTTTTAACTTTTCCTAACTTCCTCCTAAAACAACTCCTTGTTATCAATAATTTCTTTATTCATCCTTCTTTCAATATCTCTCTTCACCCTTTCTTTACTACTCTCCACTGCCCTCTTCTTTTTCTTACCCACGCTTCCATTTTCTGTGTGATCATTCTACCATACCGTTCCCCTTCTTCCACCAATTCCAACTTTGTTTCTATCACACTTTTTCTCTTTCAGCCTTTCCATCCTCAAACGCATCTCCTCCAAAACTTCTGCAGCGCAATTATACAATCTGAAAGCTCACCAATCACCCCTTAATGTTAAACATCATATATATATATATATATACACGGAGGTCGGTACGAAAGTAAAGCTTTTTATTTTATTTCTTGTTCATATAATAGTCATTACTTTTGTAATTCCACCCACATTATATATATATATATATATATATATATATATATATAATGTGGGTGGAATTACAAAAGTAATGACTATTATATGAACAAGAAATAAAATAAAAAGCTTTACTTTCGTACCGACCTCCGTGTATATATATATATATATATGCTTTTGTTATTTTGTATAATTTTGGCTGGAAAACCAAGGATGTCGAATATTGTATTGCGGATGCATACCTACTCAACATTTAACAGAATCTCATTTTACATCTTAATATGCGTCCCTGTCTCTTAAAGCGGTTGTCGAGCATTTCCCCAAATTTGTGGAATATATTTGCTAATGAAACCACTTTGTATCCTTCTTTAATTTAACCTTCAAACAATTTATTCCTTACTCGCACTGAAAGCTTTACTTGAACGATGCGAATCTATGAACCAGTTAGGCAGATAAACGTGACTCAAAGTCTTTGGAAGATTATTTGATAACGTATGAAATGTGGCGTTAAAAAAAAAAAAAATTCTTATTTAAAGTTAAACGAAACTTTAGAAATAAGAATAAAATTCTATATTTTAAGATACAGGGAAGAATTATAAAGATTACTTCCCACTCAATGCTATTCTCATTCCGATTCGCGGTCCGCAAATGAAAATACGCAAAGTAAAAATGCCACACTTGAGAAAAGCGTTTCTTGATTTGAAAAACAATGTCACTCCATTCCCACTCGATGTAAAAGCGCCAAATGGAAATGGCTAATATTTCCACCTTAACTTAATTTAGCCTAACGTAATCTAACCTAACCTAACCTTCCACATTAACTAAAATTAGCCTAACGTAATCTAACCTAACCTAACCTTCCACATTAACTAAAATTAGCCTAACGTAATCTAACCTAACCAAACCTTCCACATTAACTAAAATTAGCCTAACGTAATCTAACCTAACCTAACCTTTCACATTAACTAAAATTAGCCCAACGTAATCTAACCTAACCTAACCTATCGTAACCTAACCCGGACCAAAATGGGAAGTTGTGAATGAGAATGAGAATGGCATAAATTGGGAATAGACCAATTTGAAAATGTCCCGTCTGACTTTCTCACTCTCAACTTTCCCACTCTTGGGCGCGGAATGAAATGGAAATGACATGGAGAGGAATGATTCCATTACAAACATAAGGAAATATTAATAGTTCACAGAATTGTTAAGGCCATAAGGATTCTATAAGTGAAAATTAAACAAATTTGGACTTCAAAATGCTTTTATTCACCTCACTCGCATTCCACCGAAAATAATTCTTACAGTTTATAGCATGGAGTACATAATTATATAGTTATTCTTTTTAGAGCTATTGAAGAATAGGGACCCCAGCCTTCTTTAGTTAGGCTTATAAGGCTAACTAACGAAAATATCACGACCTAACATAACCAATCGTTAGGTTAACTGTACGCCCTTGACGATTGGTTAGATTAGGTCATTATATTTTCGTTAGTTAGCCTTATAAAGCTAACTAAAGAAGGCTGTGGTCCCTATTCTTCAATAGCTCCTTCTTTTTATATTTAATACCATATATTCTGTTACAGTTAACTTATTTAATTAATTTTCCACAAGCGCCAGTATTCTATGCCGAGCTGCTGACCATAAACACTTACTTATATAAAAATTCAGAGCTTCTCCTCCTTCAAAATGCAAATGAAGCCATAAAATGGTATTGATACAATTTTAGTAACGAAATAGATTTTATGAAATTGTTGTACTAACAAATTCTTTAATGTCATTTACTATTTATACATGCCTGAGTAGTATCTAACTTTCATCTTTGTGCTTTAGAATGATTAAGAAGAGAAATTTTATTTGTGGCTTTGTATCATAATATTTTTTTCGAAACTTGCTAAAGGTAATTCAGCCTCTGGGAATTGTAATCTCAAACTTTGGATGCGATATTCCAGCCCATAAATCACCCTTCAGAATAATAATCCCTGAGAGCCGACCAAAGCCTACAGCTACAATTGTGTCACTTGTTAAACTGAACTCTCTAAATGGTAGTAGACATTTGGTTATATACAGGGTGTACATAAAGTCAGGATCTATTTTTGTGAAGCACTTGGAAATTATATGGAATTCAATCATAAAATGATAAAGTGGTAACATTTATTAAATAATTAAGAGTAGGATTCGACGTGACGCCCATCAGTATCCCTGCACAGCTCAAATCGTTCCGCAGCATTTCTAAACACATTCTGGAGCATTTGCGGGGTTATGTTATCTGCAGCAGTTCGTATACGTGTACGTAAGTTTTCAAGACTCGTAATCTTCGTCTGATAGACGTGCGATTTGATAAAGCCCCATGCAAAGAAATCTAAAGGGGTTAAATCTGGTGATCTCGCTGGCCAAGGTCTGTTGCTTCCGCGTCCGATCCAGCGATTTGGAAAACGTCCATTTAGATAATCCTGAACAATTTTGGCATAGTGACAAGGAGCACCATCATTTTGGTTCTAAGGGGATAGTATTCTAGTCTTAAATGACGTAACAGAATCTATAAATAGATCCACAAATTGTTTCTCAGTGATGAGTCATATTCTATTTTTAGAATTGCTTCTAAATCCCGAGGCAATCGGCTGTAGTATTACCTAGCCGATTGAAATGCTTGCCTCACTTCCTTATAAGGAGTGAAGCGATGACGTCATAATGCGTGGTTGACTCATCTAAGCTTTTTAATACAGGACGCTAACTGAAATACTATTTTAAATAATAATCATTAATCTCTGGGCTTCTCCCAAGACCGCCTCTCAGAGTTAGAGCCTCGCCAGAGATAGAGAGATACTGGCAAAACTGTAAAAGTTACAAAAGAGAGAATATAGGTTCGATAGTTCACAATCAATATCAATGATTATTTAAAAGTTAGATAGCAAAATAGTATCCACGTACATATCATATACGTAGAGTACTTAAATTTTCAAGACTTGTAATCTTCGTCTGATAGACGTGCGACTCGATAAAGCCCCATGCAAAGAAATCTAAAGGGGTTAAATCTGGTGATCTCGCAACACAAGGTCTGTTGCTTCCGCATCCGATCCAGCGATTTGGAAAACGTCCATTTAGATAATCCTGAACAATTTTGGCATAGTGACAAGGAGCACCATCATGTTGATAGACGACGGTACTAACAATCCTATCCCCGTCTTCTATCAACATGATGGTGCTCCTTGTCACTATGCCAAAATTGTTCAGGATTATATAAATGGACGTTTTCCAAATCGCTGGATCGGACGCGGAAGCAACAGACCTTGGCCAGCGAGATCACCAGATTTAACCCCTTTAGATTTCTTTGCATGGGGCTTTATCAAATCGCACGTCTATCAGACGAAGATTACGAGTCTTGAAAACTTACGTACACGTATACGAACTGCTGCAGATAACATAACCCCGCAAATGCTCCAGAATGTGTTTAGAAATGCTGCGGAACGATTTGAGCTGTGCAGGGATACTGATGGGCGTCACGTCGAATCCTACTCTTAATTATTTAAAAAATGTTACCACTTTATCATTTTATGATTGAATTCCATATAATTTCCAAGTGCTTCACAAAAATAGATCCTGACTTTATGTACACCCTGTATATATAAAACGTCTACTCGACATTTCATAATGAACTGAGCTTTCTGAAATGAATAATAACTATTCTGAAATGTTTACTAGATAGTTCAAATATCTGAAAACGGTGTTTAAATGTTTCAAACACATAACGGTGTAGAAATTAAGCATTTCATCCGTGTAATAAGTTAATTCTCTATTTTTTTTGCCCTAGCCTACACGCATGCGCACTGTGGTTAAAAATATTTTGAAATTGTGACGCAGTCTATTTATGTGCTCGTATTTATAGGTTATCCAGAGACGTCAACCTTGAAGTATGAAAATCCGTGTGAGAGTTCTCATTCTCTCCCGATTTTATTATTATTATTATTATTATTATTATTATTATTATTATTAGACTTAAAATCCATGAGTCTCACGGATTTTCCGTGAGAGTTGACATGTCTGGGTTATCTCGATATTACATTTGCCCAAATTATTTATTGATTTATTTCATGTAGGCTTAGGTTTTGTAAGTAGCTTTCATGCATTATTAATTTCATTTGTTTGATTAAGCCTAGTAAAGTCTTTCAAGATTGAGAATTAGCCTGTGACCCTGAGCCTAACCTTAGACCTAAGCCTTTTGATATACAGTAGGCTTACCCTAGATCCACTCTCTTAGTTAGAGAACCTATAGTTGAGAAAAGGCACTGATAAGTTAGATGGGATTCAGGTTACAAGAACTGAGAAGTAAAACATTCGAGGAAAGAGTAGCTGAACTAGTCCCTTCGGGGAGACAAAAAAAAAAAATGGTGTCAATAATCCAGCAGGGTTGAAGCACCTTAAACAGGAAAAAAAAAAAAAAAAAAAAAGCTGAACTAGATATGCATTCACTTCAAAAGCGTCGACTTACAGGAAAACTAATTTGAATATTTAAAACTGATAAGTGGCTTTGATAATATAAATTAGAGGCAGTTATTTGATAGATAAGACATAGAAGAAGAAGACATAGATTAGAAGAAGACATAGATATAAATAGAAAGTCAAACGTTTTTAAGAGAAATGCCATGAAACAATTCTTCACTTGCCCCACAAACACCTTTAAATGGGAGACCCAAAATGGGTGCACACACATTCCTACATTACTGTACAGTCTTTACAGCCACACCTACACTTTTCCTCCTAAGTATATATATTGTAATGTATATGGTTGTAAATTTTGACTTGGTCCGCAATCGATATGGACCATGACTTATTTTTGGTTGGCAAGGTACTAGTATTGATGGATACCGTAATAAAATTGACTGGATTCTTTGGATCTGATATATTTGCATGTCCGTTATAAATAGATATAGAGTGTAACATATTTGTGGACAGTAGTCTATTATGACTTGATCCTCTGTATCCAGAGATTCTATCTTTAGTTTTAAATCGATAATTAATTAATTAGTTTTAAATTGATAATTATTTAGTTTTGTAAAAATTGGTCGTTGCCAATGTACAGGCAGTTTTTACATAAATTTCTTATGTTCTTGTGGTTCGGAACCCACGTAAAATTGTAGGTCCCCTCCGCCACCACGGAGGACATACACAATACACAATTACGAACACAGTTAGGTAGACCAGCCATGAGTGGATCCTAGGGTTTTTGTTGGTCTGAAACATTATAACATTATAACATTATAACATATAAACTTAAATTATATTTAAGCTTAAAATCCTTAAGTTTCCATGCATTAGATATAGCATTCTTCCACAGTTCATGAAACATTTCATTACATATTTTAGATTAGTCTTTTCAACTATTTAAAAAAATTGAGACAATTAAGACATTTCAATTGACTAAAATGTCTAACGAAATGTTTAATTAACGTGAAACGTCTAACATATTACACATTTCAAAATTCCGAAAATTGAGACAATGAAACGCCAAACGGAACGTGTACTTCTGTTTACAGTATCTATTAAGTATCACTTTATTGTCCAATGTTGCAAAATTCTTTCTCTTCGTACATCTATCACACTTGAAGCTCATTACATTATCTTTATTTTCAGCGGCTTACATGTATTCCATTAACTTGAAGTAAGCTTCACTTGTTTGAAATGCGTATGCACTATAGATGTATGCATATAATATATATATATATATATTGATGTAACCTTTTTTTTTAATATTGCTCAAAAGTATTTTATTTTAATACAAACATAAAAGTGACTAAATAATGTATAAAGCCTTTTGACTTACTTTAGAAGTTTAGGGTCACGTTAACTCTTAATATTGAATATACAGAGTGTCCATGAAATAATGTTACAAAAATAATTGATAATTTTTGTTTTTATTCATTATGTATTGAGCATATATGGTTGTTTACATTTTCAAACTATCCACATTTAGAACACTTTCACAAGATAACCATTATCTGTCGCTACAATACATATTCGATGCTCTAACTCCATTACATCATTAGCAAGATGCTCTAACTCCATTAGATCATTAGCAAGATGCTCTTGTGGAATGAAGCCAGTGACCTGTGTTTCTTTGACGGACTTCTGCAAGACTACTGGGTTTACACACGAGTGTTTTAACATACTCCCATAGATAAAACCCCAAAGACTTTAAGTAAAGTAATTGAAGTGGCCATGCTATTAATAGACCGCCCAGAGGAATATACTTTTTTTAGAAATATTCGCCATAAAGATTTTTTTTAGGTAAGAAGGAGGGGCCAAGGGCGAACACCGCAAAAACGTCACTCCGTCCTAACAGAAGGAGAAGATGAGAACCGAAATCAAGAAGAAAAACGTTGCTATTTCGACTTGTATTAATTTTGAAAAGTTTGTGTATTGCGTAAGGTGCATGTATATGTAATGAGGAATACAGGGAGAACTGCGTGTTTGAGAACATGCTCGACTGCTCACACGGAAAAAGATCACCTAAAGAGAAAGGGGAGTTCAGCACTGCATGTCTGTTGCCGCCTAACGTCCACCTCTGGAGTACTTCCCAGGTCGATTGGCGTCTACATTCTTCTCCTTCATATATATATATATATATATATATATATACATATATATTATATACACACACGAGGGCAATTCAATAAGTATCCGCACTTTTTATTTTCACAATTTTATTTTCACATCTGATAGATTATAAACTCATCACTTCTCAATACACTTAGTCCAGCAATCTACAAGCTTCCTAATGCCATCACAAAAGAATATTTTTGGCTGTGTGCGTAGCCAGTCATGCACCGCCTCCTTCAGGTCATCATCGTCTTGGAATCGCTGACCTCTCAAAGCGTCTTTTAGTGGTCCAAACAGGTAAAAATCCGAAGGTGCCAGGTCTGGACTGTAGGCTAGATGGTCGAGAACTTCAAATTTAAGTTCTTGAAGGCATTTTCTAGTCTGTGCAGCGGTATGAGGGCGCGCATTGTCGTGTAACAGAATAACACCTTCCGACAATCTCCCTCTCCGTTTTGTGCGAATTGCTTGTTTTAACTCATTCCGAAGCATGTCAGAATACGAATAATGATAATGATAACCTTGAACATTATCTAGAGCGTGGAACTACAGTAACAAGTGCATCGTATTCTGACATGCTTCGGAATGAGTTAACGCAAGCAATTCGCACAAAACGGAGAGGAAGATTGTCGGAAGGTGTTATTCTGTTACACGACAATGTGTACCCTCATACCGCTGCACAGACTAGAAAATGCCTTCAAGAACTTAAATTTGAAGTTCTCGACCATCCAGCCTACAGTCCAGACCTGGCACCTTCGGATTTTTACCTGTTTGGACCACTAAACGACGCTTTGAGAGGTCAGCGATTCCAAGGCGATGATAACCTGAAGGAGGCGGTGCATGACTGGCTACGCACACAGCCAAAAACATTCTTTTGTGATGGCATTAGGAAGCTTGTAGATCGCTGGACTAAGTGTATTGAGAAAGAGGGAGACTATGTTGAGAAGTGATGTGTTTATAATCTATCAGATGTGAAAATAAAATTGTGAAAATAAAAAGTGCGGATACTTATTGAATAACCCTCGTGTGTGTGTGTGTGTATATATATATAATGTTATAATGTTCCAGACCAACAAAGACCCTAGAGTCCACTCATGGCTGGTCTACCTAACTGTGTTCGTAATTGTGTATCGTGTGTGTCCTCCCTGGTGGCGGAGGGGACCTACAATTTTACGTGGGTTCCGAACCACAAGAGCATAAGAAATTTATGTAAGAACTGTCTGTACATTCGCAACGACCAATTTTTGCAAAACTAAATAATTATCAATTTAAAACTAATTAATTATCGATTTAAAACTAAAGATAGTCTCTGGATCCAGAGGATCAAGTCATAATAGACTACTATCCACAAATATGTTACACTCTATATCTATTTATAACCGACATGCAAATATATCAGATCCAAAGAATCCAGTCAATTTCATTACGGTATCCATCAATACTAGTACCTTGCCAACGAAAAATAAGTCACGGTCCATATCGATTGCGGACCAAGTCAAAATTTACAACCAATATACATTACAATATATATACTTAGGAGGAAAAGTGTAGGTGTGGATGTAAAGACTGTACAGTAATGTAGAACTGTGTGTGCACCCATTTTGGGTCTCCCATTTCAAGGTGTTTGTGGGGCAAGTGAAGATCATGAGTTTTTCAATACCTCACAGTACTATGGGGGGCACCGCTCGGCAGAGGAATCTCTTTAAATGGGGTGTGTAAGGACAGAGAGTATCCCCTAACCCAAGATGCTGCCTCCCTATATCCCACAACACTTGTGTTGAGCTGTGGGATCTATCACCACAAAGCCTTAATTTTCCTACCTTAAACTATACCGAGTCTATCAACATGCGCGTCTAATCGATTTTGAAACATGTTTATAGACGTGCTACTAATTACTTCTACCGGCAAACTATTCCAGCTATTTACTATTCTATGCGTAAAAATGTTTTTCGCAACTGCTGTTTCGAACCTTCTATTTGTCAACTTACACCCGTTATTTCTAGTCCTATTATATTGAGATATTTCGAAAAAGCTATCTCTATCTACGTTATCGAACCCATTCATAATTTTGAAAACCTGGATTAGATCACCCCTTAACCTCCTAGTCTCGAGTGTTGTCAATTTTAACTCCTTAAGCCTATCCTCGTACGACTTTGACCTAAGCGACGGAATCATCTTAGTTGCTCGTCTTTGAACTCTTTCGATTTTGTCTATATCTTTGCGCATATGCGGATTCCAAAATTGGACCGCGTACTCCAAATGGGGTCTAACTAATGATTTATAAAGAGGAACGATAATATTGCGCGATTTGTACTCAAAATTGCGAGCTATAAAACCTAACACTTTGTTCGCCTTATTGACCGCTGCTGTACTTTGTTTCGCTACTTTTAAATCACCAGTGACTATAACTCCTAAATCTTTTTCCTGCTCTACGCTTGTTAAGTCTTTCCCTGACATACTATAAGCAAAATTACCGTTACGCGAACCTATATGCAAAATTTTGCACTTATATATATATGTCGTAATTCCTCTACATATCGCATGTAGAGGAATTACGACATTTGATTGAGTGAGGCCCGTGGTGTAATGGTTATCATATCTGACCGGCAATCGGAAGATCCCGGGTTCGATTCCCGGGTGGTTACCTCATTTTTTCAATTATATATATATATATATATATATATAATATATATATAACACGAGACCTAGTCTGCACTGAACATCTTAAAATTAAAAAAAGAGCCAATTTTAAAACGATTAACAAAGGCCAAACGAAATTTAATTTGGGGATAATAGTTTCTCGTTTGGCCTTTGTTCATCGTTTTAAAATATCCTCAATTTTTAATTTTAAGGATAGGTGTCCAGAGCAGACTAGTTGTCGTATTATTTATAAATATATTTACGATAGCTGCCAAGCATCGTACGTTGGTAGCACAAAGCTCCACTTTACCCTCCGTATGGATCAACACAGTGGCGGGAGGGGGGAGGTATCAATGAGAACTGGCTTTCCCTTGTCCAATCCTTCTCATTCAGCCATTAGATTATATTATATTCAGAAACAACCATTCAGAAACAACAGTATTTTGAATCTGCGAGTGATGGAGTCTCTCAATATAAACAAAATGAAATCCTCGTTTAACAGTCATGACAATGTTGTTAACTTAGAAATGTTTTAATTAAGTTAAATTTTACTCATTTTGTTTTTTATGAAATTTTTTAAATTAAATTTTATTTCTTTTAGTTTTTATGAAAGATTTTAATTAATGTCCTCTTATAATAAGTTAGTTGTTTTGTATGTTATATCGAACAGTGTAATTTTATACATAGTGTTAGAAATATTTAGTTTTAATTATTTAAATGTCTATAGTCTTTTGTAGTTACTGAAGATGGAGGTTTAACTTCTGAAACGTTTAGGCGTTTAAATAAATAGTGAATATGCTAGTTCCTGCAATTGTATTGCTGTTGCTTATATATATATATATATATACACACACACACAGTATTTTCATTTTTGTTCATACAGTACTCGCTCAGTTATCCGTGATTGAAGGGCGGTCCATGATCACGAAGAATCCGATTTCACGGTTAACTCGGTATACCCCGCCGGTGGGTGGGTGGTGTAGCTGCTGCTGCCCAACATTACTGACTGGCCTCCACCTTGCGCGCCACCAGACACAGTATCATTCTGTAGAGTATAATATAAAATTAATTAGTTTATACTCACAATAAGACATAAAGGTAATACTGTACACAAAACCACGAGCGCGCATGCATACTCAATTAACCTAATTAACGTTAGGTTCAATTAAAGTTAGGTTAATTGAATGCCTGGTTAGGTCAACTGGATCACCTGAAGATCAGGGCCCCCAGCCTCAATTACCAAATGATATCTTCGTTAAAACTAACGAATATATCACGACTTAACCTAACCAATCGTCAAGAGCGTACAGCTGACCTAACCGGGCATTCAATTTAATTTATTATTATATTTGGTACTGTAAAGCAAAAACAGGAATACATGGGGGCCCTGATCTTCAGATGATCCGGTCAACTGAATGCCCCGTTAGGTTAATTGAATGCCCGGTTAGGTCAACTGTACGCCCTTGACGATTGGTTAGGTTAAGTCATGATATTTTCGTTAGTTTAAACGAAAATATCATGAATTAACCTAACTAATCGTCAAGGCCCAAGGGTGTATAGTTGACCTAACTGGGCATTCAATTAACCTAACCAGGCATTCAATTATAGGTGTGCCAGTCATGTTTAATTTACAATTATTCAAAAAATAACTAATTTAGTGCATTAAGAGCAAATAACTTACCATTCGTCAAATAACGATTTATTTTTTAAATTAATTTACGGCCGGATTCTGAAGGATTGCCCAAATTTTTACCATTTTACCACGTACAGTATAATTTTCAAGTTCGTAGTCACTTTCGGGACACACGTTAAGGATTAATCCCCTGCCTTTCTCGTGAGTCTTGTAAAAGATGACAATGGGGAATCCCTGGGATGGAGTTATATCCTCCATTTTCCTGTGCATGACAAATGTGGAGACTGGGGTGGGGGTCTCATCTCTATAAAAATACTCTCCCATGAACGATGACATACTGTATGTTCCTTGGACTTGGGCAGCGCGCCCGCCAACGCTGTTCTCGGAAGTCTTTCGGTGGCGTTTGGCATGGAAAGTAAAAAGACATATGATAGATGAAGCTACAAAGTGGATCCAAGTGGTTGAGATTTTTTTTTATGCAGGAAGGAGGGGCCAAGGCGAATACCTACAAAAAGGCCCCCCTCCCGCAACGATAGAAGAAGAAGAGAGTCAAAATCATGGTCCAGGGTTTTCGAGATGTTCGGACACTGCGTTTGAAAGATTGGAGGTCAGAGACAGGGAGAAAGATGGATTAAGGTAGATTGTTCCAGAGTTGACCCGTTGAGTAGATGACGTTCTGACTTTGTTTACATGAAACGAGGCTGAAAGGGAATGGTGATATGGAATGGGAAGAAATGAAAGGTGTAAAATCGGGTATGGAGGTAGAAGGAAAAGGAAAACGGTGTTTTTTCAATGGAAGATGAAGGGCATGAACACATGAGATAATATAAATGTACTGGTAGGGATATAGATTCACGTGCTAAATCTAAGTTTAATAGAGTGACAGTAGCATTAATTGTATCATAATGACAGATTTGTAGAAAAGCTAAGGATGAGATATGGAAGCATAGGAAATAAGGATAAAGTAGCTGTAATGGGTGATCTGAATGGAAAAGTGGGAGTTGGCCCTGAATCTGGAGTGACTGAAAATTAAGTGTTTGCAATGAATGGCAACAGGGATAGAATAAAAGAATTGTGTGCAAAAAGAGTCTATTTTGCAAATACATATTTTCAGCACAAGAACACTTACAAATATGCACGGTATAGCCAGAGAGTGGAGAAGCTTGATGGATTATGTTAGTGAGTAAAGATATGCTGAGGGGTGTATGTGAAACAAAGGCTTTTGGGAACTAAGGGAAGGTTTGTTAGATCATATAATTTTTTTTGTGACGTTAATTTTTGTTTACTATCAAAAGAAGAAAGACGATGGAGAGACAAAGAATAAAAATTGAAAGGCTGAATTCGAATGAGTGGCAATAGAGTTTACTGTAGAAGAAAAGCAGAGCATGTCTTAAGCAAGGTAGATGATAAACAAATGGGTGCTTACAATATG
This sequence comes from Bathynomus jamesi, assembly GCA_023014485.1. Classification (NCBI taxonomy): domain Eukaryota; kingdom Metazoa; phylum Arthropoda; class Malacostraca; order Isopoda; family Cirolanidae; genus Bathynomus; species Bathynomus jamesi. The sequence goes on along the minus strand of JAJOZX010000332.1, from coordinate 97,197 downwards.
TTGAATGTTCCTAAAGAATGCTTTGTACGAGTAGAAACAACGTCTGATGTAGGTGGTGCGTATACGAAATGGAGTGAAGAGAAATGCAAATACATAAAAGGATGAGGTGAAGAATGCAGTAAACAAAAAGTGAAAGAATGTTACAAACTTATTATGGAAGTGATGGAAGGAAGGAGAAGGTGTAATGAAGCATATAAGAAACGAAACGAACGTTTTTAGCAGTAATAATAACGAACTATATCAGAACAACATCAATGCCATTTCCTATAATTATGTCGCGCATGTACGGGCCACTTCCAGCTCGCGACTTTTATGATGAATGCACTTTGGACGATCCAACGAAGGTGGTTCTTTTGGTTAAATTTGGCCTTAGCCGTAGAGCATCCAAGTAACAAGAATTATAAATTGTTTTTTCTACCAAATTTTTCGAAAGAGTGAATGGAAACGATTCAATTCTCAATGGGAGTCTTCTTTCACTCAAATGATTTTTATTGCACAAAGTTTATACAGAAAGAGACACTGAAAGAGGGAGGTGAATTTACAGCCTCTTACGATTACCGCTGATGGTCAGAAATTTTATGGGGTCTTTATCAAATGAAGGCAAAGGCAGGAATCTACAGGGGTAGAGGTTTGACCTCTTTTGACAATGGCTCAGGCAGGAATTTTATGGGAAGGAGGTTCAATCTCTTTTGACAATGGCTCAGGCAGTAATGAAATACTGTAATTTTATAATAAAAAATTAAATTAGCTCAATTTTGGGGGAATGCAATTTTGAAGGCCAAGTCTCCCTTTGGCTGGCGATTCAACGAATCTTGACACAATTTAAGCTTACAAAAAAAAAATACAGCGAAATTTTGAAAGATAAAAAAAATAAAAGCTAATAATTTTGAAAAGTAAACATTTTGAATGGCAACTTAATGTCGGGGTTGTACATCGAGTACATTCGGCACATCGTTAAGTACATTGCAATTCTAATACACTATAATTACGATTACAATTATGAATCAATTCACATTCACTTATTACAGTTAATTACAGTTAATTAGAATTTTATAGTGTTTTATACCGGGTGTCCGAGAATTATCTGTACAATTTTTGGCTGTTATTAAAAGTCAACCATGAAGTGTAGAAATTCCTGTTTGTCCCATTTTACAGAGAAACTCATTAAGTTTTTTCTGATAACAAGTTTTGACAAGTTTTTTTCTTTTTTGTACGCGGGTGACAGACATTGATGATTTAAAAGCAAGAATCACAGCTGCTATTGAGCGAATTGATGTGGATATGCTGCAGCGTACATGGCAACATTTGGATTATCGATTGGATGTTTTGCGAATCACTGATGGTGCACATATCGAATGTTTGTAACAACGTTACTTTAATAAAAGAAACTTTTGAAAATACAGATTCTAAATAACCTTGTTTAAGAATTTTATGTGTGTTATCAAGAATTTTATTAAAAGATGAAATTGTACACATAATTTTCGGACACACTGGAATTTCTAAAAAACTTGTCAAAACGTCGTATCAGAAAAAACTTAATGAGATTCTCTGTAAAATGGGACAAACTGGAATTTCTACGCTTCATGGTTGACTTTTAATAACAGCCAAAACTTGTACAGATAATTCTCGGACACCCGTTATTTATAGACAGTTATGGTGACTATTATTCTAGGATTTAATTCGGTAGTCAGGGACGTATTGGGGAAGATGGAATAGGAATATAACGCATAAAGAACATGAGCACATACATATAACAACACACATAAATGTTTTGAATTACGAGCAAGCGAGATAAAAGATTTCGGACTCAGAAGCTCGCTTTGGGCGACGTCATCGGAATTCGAACACTCGTGTAAGCACCAACGAGTATCTTGTGAAAGGTTAAATAATTAAAAGAAAAAGTAAAATTATTAAATAAGTGACTGCATACACATGGACGTAACTACATGTAAGGGCAACTGCGTAGAAAAGGACTGATAGATCAATAGACAATAGACGGATAAATAACTTATATATCATAAACTAGGGGGAAGTTATCATACATTGAATACTAAAGGTGTCAGTTTGAAGATTTAGTATTCAAGGGATGATAAATGAGAGAGTAATAAATATATTTTATAACGTCACAGTCCAACACATTATACGACATACGTTAATTCATACTTAATACGTTATATGTATGTAATTCGGATGTATAAGTCATTATAGAGAGAAATAAGGGGAAATAAATTGGAGTAACAGGGTAATGAAGGGTTTACAGCCATGGTACAGAGTGAGCGAAATTATTAATTATTAAATATATACTTATATACAGTAAATATTAATGAATCGAGTACATTTGAGGATGAATTAAGTAAATGAGTAAAGAAGTACAAACAAGGGTTCAAATCCTGCCACATTCAATGTTTATGCATAATCTAATAAAATTTAGGGATGAGGGTTAGATGCAAGATGACAATAATTAATTATAATAAATTCTATAACAAATGGAAAATGGAGATATGGGTAATATTCTGAGGGAAATGTTAAACGATATAAACCGTCGATTGTCTTGTTTGTACTTTGACCTTTGAAGCAGGAATCTGACTCTTGCTCAAAACACGTCGATTTATGATCATTCATATGTGTGTGGGTGTGTGTGTGTGCAGTTTCATCAATTTGTGAAGAGCGGTTTAAAAGTTATGACGCGAACCTCCATTTGACATTTCACCTTCATTTGTGACCGTCACCTTTAATACAGGGACTCTTTCTCATGACTCATAGTCTTGTGATGATCCATATGTGTTTGATGTTTCATCAGTTTATATTGAGCGTTCAAAAGTTATGGCGCGGGCAAACAAGTGTGACAAATGGACGGACGGAGAAGTGCAATCCAGTATGGCCCCCATAAATTTATTTGGCGGGGACACAGCAGCATAAAAAGAAAGTAGATGAAGACTTGATAAAGAAGAATAGGTATTATTAGAAGAATAGAAAGTTATTTTGGAAAGAAGTGAGAAAATGCAAAAGTTCGTCTGGTGGAATGACTTGTAATGTCTTAGTAGAAATACAGGAGAAAATAGGTCATCGAGCTTGTAGGTAAGATAGATGATTAGGAAACAAATGTGACGTGCAGTTGGCTTTGCTGGCATGTGCGGAAGTGTATACCATGAAGTGGAATATATGAACTTAGAGGAAAATGAACGAGGAGTATGCAGGCTGAAGAAAGGAAAATCAGTAAAAATTAATGAGATATGTAATGAAATGATTAAATGCGAGGGTAGAATGGTGTTTGATGGCTGTGGAAGGTATTTCAAAAGGCATGAGAAAGTTAATGTGTTCCAGTTGATTTGACCGAAGCTGTATTGTACCACTGTATGAAAATAAAGGTGGAAGAGGTGACTGCAAAAATTCTAGAGGTACAAGTCTTCGAAGTAGAGCTGGAAAAGGATACGAAAGTGTTAATAAAGTAAAAAAGATTACAGGTCCTTTGACTGGAGATGAACAAGGCAACTTTAGGGAAGAAAGATGTGTTGATGAAAAGTTTGCAGTTAAGTCAAATGATTTAGAAACTAAGTGATAAAACGAAAATGTGTATGTATAGATTTGGGAAAAACGTATGATAAAGTGAATAAATCTGGCCTCCTCGCAACCACTCAGAATATGTTATTAAACACGCAAGAAATTTTTATGTAGAGAGTAGAGTTTGCATGAGAGTTAAGGGTGTTACGTGACTGGTTCTTCATTAATGCTAGAATACAACAAGGTAAGTAATGGCGTTGTGGGTGGCTTGTCTAATGTGTATATAGATAGTGTAAGCGTAAGATAACAGCAAGAGGAGTAAGACTGAATTTGGAAGAGAATGAGTGGAGCTGTCGCATCTGATGTTACTTATGGCGTTGCTTCTGGGTGTGTCAGGATGAATTAAGGAAAGCAGTGTAAATAAAGTAAGGTCTTTGTCGTTGAGACAGAAAGAGAATCAGCATGTAACATTGTGGTGAATGTTGCAAACTATGAGGTGTGAAAGAATTTACACACTTTTGATATTTGATTGACAAAAGGGGTACAAGTACATTGGAAGTTGAAAGGAGAATGAAGCAAGGTAAGTAAATCTTGGGCACAATAAAAATCCAGGCTGGAACGGATTCAGTGAGGATGCAGCAAGAAATTTACGTGAAGGCGTATTAGTGCCAATATTTATGTGTGGATATGAAGCGCTTGTTTGGCACACAAATCTTCCTCTCCTTTGAGTTTTTCTTTCATTACTTTTTCTGTGTAATTAAAAATGAAATTGCCTACTGTTATCTCTTGTGAGTACAAAATGGAAGGCTTTTCGAAATTAGAAAACTGCATTAAATTAAGTCTTCTCAAATGATTATAGTAATCATTCAGGAAGGCCAGAAACTAGCACTGAGCTCAAGTCAGACTAATGCGGCTCATTGCACTAATTCCTGGATTATTATGAACCATCACCACTGGGAGTCGAATCCCTGACCTCAGCATCTTTACTTTGATTACAGGGAAACGGTGTTTTCCACTGAGCCACTGGCGCTGGCCTCAAATAATATTCATTTAGTTAACACCACATTAAGATTCATTTAGTTAAACTGTAGATGTTTGCTGTGTAGCCCCGTGAAATTCTTTACATGGCATAACCCCGAAGTTAGCACTACTTCAGTTTTCATGGTATTTGATTTTTTTAAAAATTTCCACTTCAGAAATATTCATTTTCATTACTGTTTCGATGACCATAAATTAAACAGAAAAGTGAATCTGGAGAAATTTCAAGTTCACTTATAATCATCTCTGACAAGAAGAAACAATTTAAAAGAGTAATTTCTTTTTCTCTCGTCACTTCATTCACCACGATGTCAAGCTCCTTATATCTTTGTTGTTAAGCGAGTCAGAGAGAGAGAGAGAGAGAGAGAGAGAGAGAGAGAGCAGAGAAAGTCTCAAAGACTTTTCGGTCCACTCGGGGAGGTTCCTGTTGTTAAAATGGTTAATTTTTTAATTATTTTAGCAGTAGTATACTGAAAACTGGACAGAAAAGCATAAGGCTCTCTCCTCATCCTCTGCTCCTTCCCTGCCAGAGGCGGGTGCGGTAAAAGGTTGAAAAAATACCTTGACCTTGGAAAATAGCCAAGGAAATTTTACAGGAAAGAGAAGAATATATAATCTAGCTCTACAATTACGCTATGCATACATAGAGATCGTACACTAGATAGCACCGCTGTATAAACTAACCAATAAAATACTTGTGCCCATCGCACATCAACCACTTGGTATCGTCACAAAAACCTCGAACATATGGTTTTGATTTTATTAAAATATTTACAGCTCTATTTACCGAAGTATCGGTCAAGAAAAAACCCCATGACCCACTTCAGGTTAGCCCCAAAAAATTACGAGAGAGATAACGGTTAAACTCTTCACGCGCAAAGCCATCACGCCGGTAGTAACGAATGCTTCTACGAGAAAGGGGTGGAAAAGGAATTAAGGACAGAAATCATTTTCACACCATGCCCACACCGTCACGTACATCCAGCCACCCAAGGGAAAGAAGAAGTAAAAAAAGAAATCGTGACGGCAGAAGCACAACTCTAAAAAACTGCTTGACATTTTATACTGAACAAAAAAACTTTACTTCACCTAATCAATATGTTTCTACAAAATATTTTTTACTCTATTTTTAGATATATTACAGACAGGCAAGTGTGTGAGCGTGTTTTCTGTAATTTGATAGTTGTCATGTGTCTGCCACGAGTCTGCCAAATCTTTAAATGTCATCAAATTTGAACTTGGGTCTCCCGCCGTGAAAGGTGTTTATGCAGTAAGTGATATATTGAGTCGTTCATACTTCGTGAGTGTACCACCACAAGAGTAGAGAAAATCTCTTTCCAGCGAGGAATATCAGTGGAGGGTCCCTGTATCTATCCCCCTGTACTTGTTCTTTAAGAGAATGAAAGTGGTTTCGTGGGTGATCACCCGTTGTTCCTATGGCGAATTCAAAAGCCTCCCATTTAGAAGTGTTTATGAAGCAAGTGATAAAACAAGTGAATTGTTCGATGTTTGATCATGCTTTGTGGGGCACAATCAACCAGAGACGTTTCTCTAAAGTTGGGGAGAATTAAGTGTAGGAGGAAGTGTTTAAACAAACTCCCGTAAGGTTACGTTATAATACTATTTTCTACGTTACGTTACGTTATAATACTATCAGGTCTTCCCATAAGTAATGTCGTTTTTTAGATCGGAATTTGAAGGACAAGAAAAAACTCAACTGAAACTTTTTAATCTAGTATATATTTTCCATCGGAATCAATGACACTCTGCCAACGTCCTACAAGCTTTTCAATGCTATGTTTATAAAATTTAGGCGGTTTTGAGGCAAAAACCGTACAAAGACTGGTGTGCAGGTCATATAAAGAAGTATACTGTTTCTCGTCAAGATAGTTTTGCAGACTCCTGAAGAGATGATAATCTGAAGACGCAAGGTCTGGAGAATATGGAGGATGTGGAAGTTTTTCCCACCCAAGCTCCTCAATTTTTGCAGAAGTGATCCGAGCGGTATGAGGAAGTGCGCTGTCGTGGTGGAACACGATTCCTTTCCGATTAACCAAAGAAGGTCTCTTTTCTTCTAGTGCAGTATTCAATCGATCCAGTTGTTGACAGTAGACTTGAGCGGTGATTGTTTGGTTGTGTGGTAAGGTTTCAAAGTGTATTACACCACCTTTATCCCACCAAACACTAAGCAACACCTTCCGAGGGTGAAGATTTGGTTTGGGCTGTGGTGTCGCTAATGTTTACCCGCACCCTCAGATTGTCGACCGACAATTCATGTGGCACCCATTTTCCTAACTTAGGCACTTTCCCGAGTTGTTGCAAATGTCGATGGATGGTGGACGGGGATGAATTGAGTTTCTGGACCAATTCTTCGACAGTTGTTGAACAGTCTTCTTCAAGTGCGGCTAACAGCAGGTCATCATCAAACTCAGCAGGGCGTCCAGAGCATGCTGCATCTGTCAAACAGCAGTCACCATTCCTAAACGTTTGAAACCATCTTTGACATTTCCTCACATGCAGAATATCGTTGCCATAAACTTCCTAAATATTTCGCGTTGCTTCAGTAGCACTATTCCCTTTTTTGAACTCGTAAGGCATTATATGCCTGATATGCTCTTCTGATACCGCCATGTTTATGAGGGGTTCACATAAAGCAAAACACACGTCTTCACTGGTCAAGGTCTGTAAAGTATGTAGCGAAACACGATAGATCTCCTCTTAGATATAACCTTCGGAAAATTTATGCTTAAACCGAGTAGGTCTAGTTTAAACTTAATCTATCGTAAAAAACGACATAACTTTACTTATGGGATGACCTGATATTTTCTACGTTACGTTACGTTATAATACTATTTTCTACGTTACGTTATAATACTATTTTCTACGTTATGTTACGTTATAATACTATTTTCCCGAATGTATTCAGAACTTTGTTCAGCCTGTTTTTAAATATGTTTACACTTTGGCTTGAAACAACTTCCGCTGGGAGTTGGTTCCAGATATTAACTATTTGGTGCTACTATAGCGTGATTCCTACCGGTGACTTCGATACTATAGGCCCGGTGATTCCTACCCGTTTTGGTTCGAAACTACAGTACTGTAGAGTGATTCCTATCCAAGGTATAAATGAAAATATAATAAATATAAAATGCTATTTATTATTCAATTTTATTTATTTAAAAAATAGTTTCGGTGCTACTATAGTATGTGGTCTACCTACGATTGGTTAGGTTTAGTCACGATATTTTAGTTAAAACTAACGAAAATATCATGACTAAACCTAACCAATCGTCAAGGGCGATGGACATTGGAATGTAAACAAGCAATTAGTAAACAAGGTAAGAAACTATAATTAAAAGGTAGACCGCCGAATCGAGGTAGGAATCACGCTATAGTGGCACCAAATATTTTATAAAAGAAATTACCACAGATGGAGGTACTAAATGTTTTAAGTTCCAATTTAAAACCATTATTTCTTGTCGGATTAATATTAAATGAGAATAATTTCTTGTAGTTTATCTACCCTGTCTATTCCATTGAGCATCAAGAGGTTAGGCGATCAGCTTATTCAAGTTTTCAAGGTCTCTAAGGTAAACAGATTGCAAAAGTTCCACCGAAGATTAGAACGCTTAAGTCTCGCTGAAGGGATCAATTTTGTGACTCTTGCTCGTACCCTTTTCAACCCTTCTATATCCTTCCTAAGGGACGGAGACCAAAGCTGCACACAATACTCGAGTTGAGGTCCAAGTAGTGAATTGTAAGAGACATTACAATCTCCTTGTTTCTAAATTAGAATTTTTAATATAACCTAGTATTTTTAAGGCTCTCTTTTCGACTTCTGCTTTGACGGTTTGAGATTATTACTAATATAAATTTCTAAGACATTTTTTGGTGTCTGTCCGCCATGATTACATGAGTACATAGGTAAATATATCTTGTTAAAATAACTATTATTTAATTTTGTAACTATTCATCTATTTTATCGAATAAATTTGCATACATAGCAAAGTATACATTATGAACCTATAAAAATGAGTGATAAATATACTGATGTGTCAGTCTACGAAAGCTTGCTGACCAAAGTAGAAAAATAATAATAAAAAAGGGTTACAGATGGCATCAAAACTCGATTTCCGAAGCTTTTCTTGTGTTCGCATGATGCGGCATTCAGAAGGGAGGGTGAAGGGCAGAATTCCCTTTGAGATTACAGACTTCGTTATTTTTTTCGATAAGGAAAAATTGTATCATGATAACGACCAATAAAGTCATTTCGAAAAACTGAACACCAAAATTGGTTTAAGAAAATTGGAAAATATAAAAAATCATACCATATATCTATATATATAGATATATACAGAGAGAGAGAGAGAGAGAGAGAGATATTCGACTTATATTACGAAAGTACTTCCATTTCAAAATGTAAAGAATGGAACATACTTTTAGAATGTTTATAAATTGCTATAAAGTTATAATTAAAATACGGGAATTTGTCAGTGTGCCTTTACAGTACTGTATTATAATACAGAAATTTCTGTTATAAACTGCAAACAGTGTATTTAGAACCAAAATCCTAAATTTACGACCTAGAATTGTTCATATGATTAATAAACCCAGTATAAGAAAAGCTGGACTGGCGAAGAATTACTGTTTCTAAAAATTATTTATTTTTGTCCTCTGTAATGACATAATTTGTCACGTGATTTAAAGTGAACTTTCACTATGTGGCTGTTGTTACTAAAATAAAAGGATAATCAAATTTTATTAAGTTAAACTATGAAATAACGGCAGCCTTCTACAATTCAATTGTTAAATGCACTCCTGCTAAGATTCATTAAGCTAACCCAGCAGAATGACTGGATCAAAGACTCGACTCTGAATGTTTGCTAATTGGCTTTCCGCAGTCTCGGAGGATTTGAACTATTCTGAAGGCAAGCAACACCAGGCGCACAATGCTCCATTTGCATTTAATCAAACTTTAAATGAGAAGTAATTGCAGAAGCGTCAGATAAAAAGAAATGCATAATTGCAGCGTTATATGCTCTTTTTTTTGTAGAATTGAACAGTGAGGGGGTTGGGTAAACAGGCAATTATAGTGTGTTTTGTGTGTTTACATTGGAATAAATTTATGCTGATTGGACGAGTGAGATTTTAATTATAACATCAGTTCGATTCTATTTTGAGTTTAGAAAACCAATATAAATTGGCGTTCATATTGGTCAGCAACAGATAACACTAATTTAATATCACACACACACACACACACACACACACACACACACACACACACACGGTTTGTAAAATGAAATGTATAATGTATAGCGCATTATATAAAAGTATACTCACAAAAAGCGCCTCAGAGATTGTAAAACATCATCCACCAGACTGTACTGATAGATGTCTGTTTAAACGCGAGTCCTTTAATAATGCTTACATATTCGTCGTTTGACCTTTGTCAAGAACGAACGCATTTTCGAAGTTACTAAAAAGCGATTTGGGTGCTCTTCCAATATGTGCTCTACCGCGAAACTGTGATCTACCATATTCCAATACGTGCTCTACCGTGAAACTAGCTTTATAAGGCTAACTAACGAAAATATCATGACTTAACCTAACCAATCGTTAGGTCAACTATACGCCCTTGACGATTGGTTAGGTTAAGTCGTGATATTTTCGTTAGTTAGCCTTATAAGGCTAACTAACGTACCTGCTGCTAATCCGAATAATCTAAGGTAGATCACATATTGGAATGTAAATTTTAAGGTAGAGCACATATTGGAAGAGCACCGCGATTTGAAGTCGGTCTTTTTTGTGTGTATCTGACCGAGTGAAATGATTGGTTTGTCTAATTTCATTTTACTAATATTTTTATCATTAGTGATTAAATTGTATGTAAATTTCTTCGTTTGGTATTTTTGGATTCTTGTTTACGACCATCTTCAGGTCAGTAATCCACAATTCTTTCCAGACTCCTTTTTTTTGCCTCCCTTCTAGATTGGGAATTTATTTTTTTCTGAGAAAATTTTTCTAGACATGGTCCCGAATCTTCGTGATTGTTCTGAATGCAGTGGAATGTTTCCTCAGTACATTTTTAGCGTGGTCTCTTCAAACCATTTAGTTTCCAGATTTTGCTTAAACCGACGAGAACAACGAAACCAGGTAATTTCGGCGAAAGATGAACTTCGAAGGAGTACGGGAGAGACGACTGCGCTGATCGAGGAATTTAGTGCGTTGGCAGCTAAGTTTAATTCTCCGCAGGATTTTATTTTAGAAAGTTTGGTCACGAGTTCTGACCCAGGGCGAAGATTGCACGAATACTCTATAACACTGGTATGCATCAATTTTGCTGTCAAGGGTTTTGTAAGTGATTCTTATAGAGTTTTTCCTGCGGATTTCGAATCTGCAATCCGTTTTTCTCAATCAGCTCAGGTTATCCGGCTATGGCCTCATAAGTAAAATAGAATTTTTCGTGATTTTGTCAAAGCGGAATTGGAACAGTAACATCTATCATCACTTGTTTCACTTGTATAATATCTTTTTTGGTTAATATTCGTTTTAATGCTTTGTTCGTTTTCGATAGAAGGAGACATTCTATGACAATTTAACATATAAATTCGTATTCAGGACACCTTGAAACCTCAGGGAAACTGATAAAAATCAAGGAAATGTAATAATTATTTTTTATGGAAAAAAAAATTTAGACGTAAAAAGCAGCCATTATAGGCCATTGACCGAGTATTTAGCTCTTAAAATTTTAACGAACGTCGCCCTCTCCAGTTTTATGGGGAGACATCTCGTGGTAAAATTAGGAAACATAGGTCAAAACAACCAATTAAAACTGGTTTTTGTTTCACGTGACCTTATCCGACCAATCAGAGACGTACATTTTGAATCTCTGATAATGCATACTCATTTTTTCAGTCTCGTTTTCATTATGATTTGCAAAGGTTGTGTAGTAATGCTTAGTTAAGAATATTAATTTGTTTAATTAAATAAGATAATGTTTAATATAAATTTACTAAAAATTGTGATGATTACGATAAAGCATGTTTGTTAGTTTTAAATTGTTTAAAATGGGTACAGTTGGTAGTCCTGACAGGCACAAGGAGCGGCTTACCCATAATAGCCAGTCTTGAAGCAGCGCGTTACGCGATAGGTTGACTAAATGTAACGTAAAATTAATTTAGTGAGTGTCCCTCTCCGACCTAAATTATTATATAAATTTCATACTCGCATACCCCTAATTAACTAAACCATTTTCGAAATTAATAAAACGTAATAAGTGTTAATAAAGAGTATTAATATCCCCCTTCCCCATTGGCTTTATAACGGTCTTTTAGAGTCAGGTCTAGGCGCGCTACCATGATATACGATACGATATTTATACGGCAAAAAGAGTGTAGAGAAACAAAGTGATAAATGAAAGAAAGAGCCGATAGAGAATAAATAGAGATATAGTAAAGTAGAAAGATGCGTAAATAATGAAGATAATAAATAATAAAACCTATTCACTACATCTGGTGGCGAGCGGTGGTCTTACATCATATTTTGTGAGGCTTACCCACGTGTTAGTATTTCGATTAAAATTCTTAAAACCCGGTATAATAACAATAGCGTTAATGAATATTTTATTTCGATTATTAAAATATCTAAATGCAAAGTTTACCCCGTTTGCAGGCAAATTTCGATTTTCATGCCTTAAAATTTCATTGTAAATAAAATTTAAAAATGGCGCTTGCCTTCGCGTCCTGATAGCGTCCCTGATAAACTTCGCGCCTAAGAATTTAATTTGTTTCGTCCAGTTCCGTTGCTTTTCGTTTGTCCGACTCAATATTGCGAGTCATTATTACGTTAAATTTCGTTCATTTTGGTCGGAGAGGATATAGTTTGAAAATTATCGTGCTGCCTGGAGACTCAATTTTTTTTTTCATCTCTTCTACTCTTTCAGCTTACCTTTTTAACTTTTGTTTAAAACTTTTGGAATTAGTGATAATTGTAATAATCATAATAATAAGAATAATGATTTGTACGTAAGTGAATTGTTAGTTTAAATACAGTATGATACACATTTTATATGGTCCTTTCAAAATGTTTTAGCGAAAATTTGTGAGAAATTTTCTGGGTTTCATTAGCAGATTTTTGATTATATTTCGATTGCCTGTATATAATAATAGGATTATTTTGTTTATATAGATTTACGGGCTTTTTGCTTCGCTCGCTTCGCGCTATATAGGTTAAGTTACAGTTAATTGACAGTCGAAAGGTAATCTTAAACATATTAAATTTGTCAGATTATAAGTCGCCGTATAGGATTGTGTTAAATTTCAAAATAACAGAATTCGTTTAACTGAAATAGAGAAATTGTGTTGTAAATTTTTTATAAGTTTTTTTTTTATTTTTATATACTCATTAATTATATACTTACTTATTAACTAATACGTATTTATTAGTTATATATATAATTACATATATTTATATACCCATAACTTTGGTAGGTAAGCTGATTATTTTTTTCTCCTCTCTCTGTTTCTTTCGATTCATTTCACGACAATTCCGACATATTTGGTAAGATGGCTATTGTATCGTACTTAAGAAGAATTTCTTGTAGGCCTATCGTAAAATATTGTTCGGAGATTAACCGTTATTACGGTATGTCTATTGAGTAGTAAATTCTTAGTTATTTAACAAAATTTTAATTGGTTTAACATAAATAAGCATAGGATTTTTCTTTAATAAGCACAAATGTTATGCGTGATTCTAAATTGTGCTTTTCACGCATAACATTGAATTTATTAATTATAGGCCTAAAAGCGCAGTAAATTTTATTTTTATTTTGGCGGCCAATGTGAGTTACGGTACACATTTTACTAAATCTGGAAATTATAATTTTTTTGAATTACAGAAATTTGTGTAGAAAATTTTCTTTACGTTTTATGAATTCATTCAATAATCAATTTTATTTGTACAGGTAGGCCGATTTTTATTTTTCTTTCCAGTTCAATGACAATGGTAAAATTTTTAGTTCAAATTTAGATTGTATTCTAAAAAGGATGTTTTAATTTGATATTTTAATTTGGAATTAGAAATGAAAAATGTCCTTTTTTTTAGTTCGAGCGTTTGCATGGAAAATATTACGAAATTATGTTAGGATATAATGCAGTTTCATTCGGTTAGGGATATTTGTATAGAGGTTCGCTTACAAACAAAGCGACCGCTCTTAATTGTGTAATGTGTTGTTTTTGTTTACAGTGGGTGCGTGTATTTTTTTAGTACATATGATCTATTCTTATTTAGTATAACTATGCAAATTTGTAGTTTCACTTGGAAACGATAAATTACTGAGATTTTTGTGATTTGCAAACCATACTGGGGTTTCTGTTGAAGGAGAGAGTTGTATCTCAGATGTAATTTGCGAATTGCGAGTTCAATTCTATGAAATTTGACGTTTCAAGTTGGAATTACTGTATTAAAATAATTTTTGGTAGTAATATTTAAATTTTTTTTACTTTTTAATAACTGTTTAGAAAATTATTATTGTTTAAACCTTCAGTCGGAGTTAACTAATGCATTTGAAACATTGACTCAAGTGTACACTCGGAAATGGAGCCTTAGATAGATAGTAACGTTTTTGTGGCGTCTGTGTGCTCCTCCTCAAAGCAAGAGGGTTCATGATTGTCAGAGAATGGATGACATGAAGTTTCTGGGGTTCATTTTTGTCTTTTGTATTTGGAGGTATTGAGGTGATTTCTGACGATAGTTTGAACAATAATAATTCTTAAATTATACTAACAGTTACTATGTATGGGCGCTTTTATATTTATACTGTACAATTTTGTTTAGCGTTTTATGACTTTTTTTATCTTCTCTGCTGTAACTGCCATAAGTGACCTTATTGGTAGCTAGATTTGATTAAATTTTTGCGAAATTTTTTATATTTTTTCCGTGAATTTGGCCAGAGCAAATGTGTGGTTGTTTCGAAGTGAACTGTCGAGAAAATTCGATAAATTAAAAATGAAATGATAAGCAGTACAGAAACGTTTCGAATAAACTTTTTTTTCAAAATTGAAAAGGCTCAATTTGGGTCAACCAAGTTGAATCCGAGTTCCATCAAGTGAGTTTAGTCGACCGGATAGGTGATCGATCACCAATGAGAGAGAGAGAAGAGAAACCAGAATGCGCATGGACTTGGCGCAGGATGGTTTCGGAAGGAAGAGAGAAGAGAGGAACCGAATGCGCATGGACTTGGCGCAGGACAGTTTCGGAAGAGAAGAGAAATTTACGTGTGCAGGGTCTTGGCACACGAAAGTTTCGATCGAAGATGGTCTACTGGTATTTTTCGGGCAGTAGCTGGTCACGTTGCTCGAATGCTTCGCTAAATATGTGTCAAAGCGCGCGGTAGACAAGCCACGAGAGCTTGAACGGGTGCCTACGACTGTACTGTCCATACAGACATACAGTAGGTTCGTTGGGAAACGGCCTACGGCGGAGTCATCGTTTGATTGTTGCCAGTAGAAGAGTCTTTCAGCTGGACGTAGGAAGAGCAGCGTTCACCGACAAAAGTGGAGATGAGACAAGGCGAGTTTCTTCATCGACTTCTAGAATTGCAAATTCCGTCCAATTCCAGCGCGTGGTCCCGCTTTCAGATATCTCCCCCCCTGATCCTTTTAGAATTGGACGTCTCTTGTTTTTTTTTTCGCCATTGGAGAGAGAGCGGAACCATTATAGCGTGCTGCCCTGTTGCATGTTGATTGATGCAATCCCTTGCATTCTAGCGAAGTGAGTAGGAGAGCTGCGATTGAAAATTGAAATCCGTTGTCAGCGTGCGGAGTGTCATCTAAACAACGTCCAGCAAATAAATGTACTGATTATTATCTAATGAAATTATAAGTGAAAAGGGTCCGATTATTGCCCATATTTGTTGTGTTTTTCGTGAAATAGTATGTGCGCTCTTGGTCAGTATTTTATGTAAACTTTTTCTTATTTTTTCTATGTTGCCCTGATAGTAACTGTATAACTATACAAATAATTGTTTCGAAATGAAAGATCGTTGATGAGAAATCGCGGGAATAGATTGTGAACTTAGATTTGTGTAGCCACTGTAAGAAAATTTTCTTATTTTTTTTGGCATGTATAGATTAGTTACAGGTTGTAATTTAATTATTAGAGTGAAATGTTATTTTATGCAAATGTGAAAATTATAAAGTTTTCGGTTTTTATAATATGATACAATATATGTATGGGAATTGTCATTCTATTATTTCTTGTCTATTTCTAAACTTTGAATTTGTTAAAGAAAAAAAAAAAAAAAAAATTGCAAAATATAAGTTTGTTGAATAAATTTATTGAAATTTGTTAAACGATATTAATAAGTTTTCTAATGAAAAACTTATTTTCAAGGGGGTGATGCGAGTGTAGTAATGCTTAGTTAAGAATATTAATTTGTTTAATTAAATAAGATAATGTTTAATATAAATTTACTAAAAATTGTGATGATTACGATAAAGCATGTTTGTTAGTTTTAAATTGTTTAAAATGGGTACAGTTGGTAGTCCTGACAGGGACCCAAGGAGCGGCTTACCCATAATAGCAGTCTTGAGCAGCGCGTTACGCGATAGGTTGACTAAATGTAACGTAAAATTAATTTAGTGAGTGTCCCTCTCCGACCTAAATTATTATATATAAATTTCATACTCGCATACCCCTAATTAACTAAACCATTTTCGAAATTAATAAAACGTAATAAGTGTTAATAAAGAGTATTAATATCCCCCTTCCCCATTGGCTTTATAACGGTCTTTTAGAGTCAGGTCTAGGCGCGCTACCATGATATATATACGATACGGCAAAAAGAGTGTAGAGAAACAAAGTGATAAATGAAAGAAAGAGCCGATAGAGAATAAATAGAGTATAGTAAAGTAGAAAGAAGCGTAAATAATGAAGATAATAAATAATAAAACCTATTCACTACAGTTGTGATTTGGATTACTATCAATTAATACAAGATATTTATAAGAAAGAAGCCGGTGCTGAAGCTTTCTTTACGAGTCACTGTGTCTTACCTAGTCGTGTTATTTGTCCGCAGTGTGGTCGTGAGTGTAATTATAGAGAAGTTGCTGATCAATATTATTGCACAAGATTGACTAGGGACGAGCGCGGCAGAAAAAAAAGTGTTCCTTCTCTGTTTCCCGTCGGAAAGGCACGTGGGTTGAAAAATCCCACCTCAAACTGTGGCAAAACTTATTGTACGTTGGGTTATTCTTGACAAAGCGTTCGACACAGCTAGATGCACAGCTGTATTTAGCGTTAGCTTCCGAGAGTGCGGTTAATTGGAGGAGTTTTTGCTTCGAAGTCTGTAAACATTGGCTAGGCCAACGAGGTCAAATTGGTGGGCCTGGCGAAATCGTCGAGATCGACGAGTCGAAATTCGGCAGGTCTAAATACGGACGGGGAAGAAATATTGGCGGTACCTGGGTTTTTGGTTCCTTGGAACGCAGTTCCAAAAAACTACTGTTGTTTGCGGTTCCTCAGAGAGACGCAACAACTCTTGTTCGCCTGATCCAACAACATATTAGGCCTGGGACTACAATCTATTCCGACGAGTGGCGTGCGTATTCTCAACTTGGAAATCTAGGCTACATTCACCGGACAGTCAACCATTCACAGCGGTTCGTGGAAGACACCGTTCACATTCAAAATATTGAGCGTTGTTGGAAAGACGTGAAGAGCTGGATATTACGGTCTGGCAACAAAACCCAATCCTATTCAAAGTATCTTGCATGGTACTTGTTTAACCGTGAATATCCCTCTCAACAACGTCTCCACAAATTCATGTTGGTCGCCGCGGATTTGTACAGGCACCCTAACGGTGCTATTTAAGGTAAGAAATTGCGAAAAAACGCGGGTTAGGTCAGGTTAGGTCAGTTTAGGTTAGGTTAGGTCAGTTTAGGTTAGGTTAGGTCTGAACCAAAACACATTTTTCTGGTGTTTTTTGGTGTGATTTGCTCAAATCTGAACTTCGTTTCTTTGGGAAATGAGCCGTTTTTGAGAAATTTTCAATTTTAAAATTTCTCAAAAACGGCTCATTTCCCAAAGAAACGAAGTTCAGATTTGAACAAATCACACCACAAAACACCAGAAAAATGTGTTTTGGTTCAGAAAGGAGGAAAAGCACTAAAACGAATAATTACCTCTTTTTTTACTTTTCAGGCATATAGATAAAATATTTCATAATGAATAGAGCGTGTAAAAATGATCCCAATAGATTCTGCTACATATGTGGGACGGTTACCATGCCAAATAACCAGTCCCAAATCACTAAATTTGTGAAGACAATGTATAGAGCATACTTTGGAATTAAGCTAGGGGACCAGGACAAAAATTTCGCCCCTCATATGTGCTGCAAGACGTGCATTGAAAATTTGAGAAGATGGAGCAAAGGCAGAGCGAAATCTTTGCCTTTTGGAATTCTCATGATTTGTAGAGAAGGAAAGGATCACGTGACAGATTGCTATTTCTGCATGACAAACCTCCAAGGTGGGCTTATAAATTTATTTTTCTTAAATATTTTGAAATCCTCGTATGAAACTTGACATAATATTCACCATAATGTAATATTCACCATATATAGCATAATATTCACCATAATGGTAATCATACATTTACATATACATATTGTTATAGAAAATACCTTTACACATACATATTGTTATACAAGTTACATTTACATATACAATGATTGTATATTTCTTTCTTTTTCATTCATATTGTCCCCGAAGGGACAATATGAATGAAAAAGAAAGAAAATATACAGACTCCATCGACCTATTTCATATCATACAGACCGCAGCCTTCCCTCACGAGCCGCCACTGTCTGAATGCTTCTTCTATTTCATATGCAAGTTTTATATCCATGTTTCTGTGTTTCTATTTTCAGGAGTTAACAAGAAGAATAAACACATTGTTGTATACCCTGACATTCCTTCTGCTATGAGACCTGTACCCCCATGATCCTGGAATTCCAATACCCGACCCACCTCAAACCCTGGACTTCGATGATTCTGATGATGAATCAATGACCAATGCCAATGACCAGTCCCAGTCGTATATACCTCAAAATACCGCTTAAAATGAGCCGAGGCCTCTCAACGAGGCCAAACTTAATGATCTTACCAGGGATTTAGGACTTTCCAAATTAGCTGCCGAGATCTTGGGCTCACGACTTCGAGAGGACAACTTGCTGGCTCCGGGAACAACATTCTCCTGGTATAGGAAACGAGAGGAAGAATTCCGCAAGTTTTTTGCAGTGCACGAAAATACCTCTTCCTTAGTGTACTGCTGCAATGTTGAGGGGCTAATCGAATCCTTGGGCCTGCCATATAACGCATCAGAATGGAGGCTATTTATAGACTCGTCTAAACGAAGTTTGAAAGCAGTACTTCTCAACATTGGGAATAGGGTTGCATCAGTCCCTGTAGCACATTCCGTACAACTTACTGAGAGCTACGATAACATGAAAATTTTACTGGATGCTCTCGTATACGACCAACATAACTGGAGGATCTGTGGAGATTTGAAGGTAATACTAATATCATAAGTAAACTATTGCTATTGACTATGTTGTTTTTCCAAAGGTTATTTGAGAGCATATAAGAACACTTAACTTCCCCACAGAAGTGATACAGTCCAATGCATAGATTTTTTTATCTGATAGAACAAATTCTCTAAATTCTTTAAATATTTTCATTTTTTTTCAGATTGTGACATTTGTATTGGGAATACAAGGGGGATACACGAAATACCCATGTTTCCTCTGCAAATGGGATAGCCGAGCGGATGAGAAGCACTATGCACAGCGTGAATGGGCATCCAGAGAGAATTTTGAACCTGGGTCGCATAATGTCGTTTCAGTGCCCCTTGTACCACCAACAAAAATTTTGCTCCCACCACTTCATATTAAGCTGGGCTTGATGAAAAATTTCATCAAATCAATGAATAAGGAGGGTTCAGCATTCCGATATCTCGAGAGTAAATTTCCTCATATATCTGATGCTAAACTAAATGCTGGTTTTTGATGGTCCTCAAATTCGAACTTTGATCAAGGATACTCAGTTCGAAAACGCAATGACTCCAACTGAGAAGAATGCCTGGCAGGCATTAAAATCAGTTGTCACTGATTTTCTTGGCAAGCGTAGAAGTCCAGAATACGAGTCCGTTGTCGAAAACTTGATGGAAGCTTTCAAAGCTCATGGGTCGCGCATGTCCATAAAAATGCACTTTTTGTGGTCCCACTTGGACTATTTTCCTGAAAATTGCGGGGATTATAGTGAGGAACCGGGTGAACGATTTCACCAAGATATCAAAATAATGGAAGAGAGGTACCAGGGAAACTTGGATATCAATATGCTGGCGGACTATTGCTGGTGTTTGAAGCGAGACGTGCCCGAAGAAAAACACAGACGGAAAGCCAAAAAAACTTCATTCCTTCCTCAATAAACTTTTTTCCATATTCATTGTATGAATAAAAGTATTTATTCACACAATGTTTTCATTTTTCACGAGTGTTCTTATAATATTACTCGTATCTACAGTGTTTAAACTAAAAAAATCAATACATTTGGGAATAAAATTGGACTTATAATAAATGGCCAATAGAGAAAAAATCTGACCTGATTGAGTTAAACCAATGTCATTTTCGAATTCAGCATGGTCGAATTATATAATATGAGTTGAAAAAACCCTCACAGCAGACAAAAAAAGTTCATATGCATACCAGTGTAATGAATCGCCGACCAGTCATCTCGTCGTCTCTTCCCCTCATCTTTCCTTTTCAAGCGATCGACCGTTTGAGCCTGTTCGAAATGAGACCCGACCTAGACAGTATAAACCATGTTGAAGAGTAGTTACAACAGCGACACTCATATGCGAGCGCCCAACCTAACGTAAATTTTCCCTACAGTGAACGACCACTCTACGAAGAACCTCGAGATTCTACTGTATTCTTCAAAATTTTATAACTATGTTTTACACTAACGCTCGAAGTTTAAGATTTAAAATTTGATGAGCCACTGATCATTAACCAAAAATTTGAGGTTGTAGCAATTACTGAATCCTGATTAAATACAGTGTAAAGTTTTTCTTGGAGAATATCATATTCCTGGTTATGAGATATTTAATAGTGATAAAATAGAATACTATACATTGAGTCACACTTAAAAAATGTAAATAAAAAATATATAGTAATTGATAATATAAATGCGATGTTCGTTGAAATTAAAGACAACTCACGAAAAACATTATGAAATGAAAATGAAAATTAAAATGTAAAAGTTTATTGGCAGACTAATAGTTCATGCGACAAATAGTAATGATACAAACTAAAAACAAAATGCAATGAAAATTCGAGTACTTAGTATAGGAATACACTAACCTTTGGTTTGGTTAGCTTCCGCCCGAATTGTTCATTCTGACGAAGGTCAAACTTTTCACTCCACCTACAGTTTAACGTGGAATCTGAACCACGCCCCATCAGCAGCCCAGCGTCTTAACCACTAGGCCACCTAGGGTACCCATTTATCTACCAACCACTTTTCTTTTATTGTGTAGAAGGATGAACAGCTGGGTTTTGCTGCGCGCCGGCTGCCGTCGGGTCTCGAACCTGGGGCTGATGGATTCGTAGTCAGCGACGCTAACCACTACACCACCGAGGCGCTGAAAAATATCATTGTCGAAGTTAAGTGGAGATACAGACAAACGTCTTCATACCATAAATTCCATAGCTTAGATGACATATAGTAGGACTGATGATTATAGGGTGGATCGATTTTACATTTTTTTCCATTTCCATATTCTAATAGAGACAAAAACTTGCGCATGCATGAGAAAATAGCCTCTGCAAAATCTTAGCTTAATAGGTAATCATCTTCGGCCCCCGGCAGAGCGATGAAAATCATATTTTAGTAGTCAAAAACGTAGTCTTATAAATATTTCAATATGCATCAAAATTATTCCTAATAACTATAAAGTCGATGAAAAAGACCTCATATGATCGTTTTTCCAAGCGCGTTGTCTTACGTTAATATCTTTTGCCCCCGGCAACAACGTCAAATGTTGAAAAAATAGGTAATTTATATACATATTTTCAGATCGGCTCTTTGTCTTAAATAATGCATTTATATATTTCCCATAGCATTTATATCGTTGCTTAGGCATGATAACACACACGCATATTGAAATATTTTAAAAATTATAAGAAAAATACGTTTTTGACTACTAAAATATGATTTTCATCGCTCTGCCGGGGCAGAAGATGATTACCTATTAAGCTAAGATTTTGCAGAGGCTATTTTCTCATGCATGCGCAAGTTTGTGTCTCTATTAGAATATGGAAATCGAAAAAATGTAAAATCGATCCACCCTACGACGGTGACTGGTGATGAATAGTTTGGACAATTGGGTTGGCTGATTTTCTAAAAAAATTTGCATTTAGACTGTATTGAGCACGTTTTGTTACCCCCAGGAAGCTCGAGACATCGTGGTCAGCAAACATTTGTGAAGTTGAGCATCTCGCGGGTAACTTATGTAGAAATTTGAAAGATCAGTTATAAAGCAAATTTAGGGTTTTGCCAGAAGCTTTTTTATAATTCACCCAGAGTTGCTGCCGATAAATATTTAGTGCAGAAGGTACGAAAGAGAGTGGTCTTTAGCGTCACATGTACAGAACCGGAAGTTCGTAGTAGTTATGTCTGGGAGGGCTTTTTACACCCGTTTCCTTCTTAATGACTTTCCAAAATATTTCATTATCAATTTTTAAGTTAGCCTCGCAGGCTTTTCATGGTTAAACAGAATCTTCTTCCTGTTTACACTATCTTATGGCTGCTTTATAGTGACCTCTACTTCTACACATATTCATGTAAACCGGTCCTATCCTGGATCTACCATGAAGGCACTATAATTTGTAAGCGTCTTTTGACTTCCTCTTCAGAGGGCAATAAAATCATTTCATCCACGAATAATTTTAGTATGGCAGTTGTAGGATTTAATCAAGGGCTTTCCTACTTCCCTAAACATAGATACTAAATCATTATAATGACTATTACCTCTTACAGGTGTAGTATATCGGTCTTCTCGGACTGTCGATGATAGACTTCAGGAACTAATTTTTTATGTAAGTACCTAACATGAAGCGATAATTATGGGAGATCTTAATTTACCTTGCAGGTAGTTGGGTGGTCCTTTGCAATCTAATTCTGGTCGTCAATTGTACGAGGGCTCACTCGAAAGCTCACCTTTTCAAAGGGTCAACGATCCCACTAGAGATCTCAATATTGTAGAGTTAGTTTTAAGTGCAGACTTAGACTTATTTGATAATGTCTCTGTAGGAAACTACTTATTCACAAGTGATCATAACCTTGAAAGTAAAGTAAATGTTCATAATTCAGCGTTTGGAATACATTTTGGATTTTAAGAACTAAATTTCGTGACACAAAACTACTACTTTCGACCTATAATTGGGATGAAACTTTATTGCTACATGATATTAATGACACGTGGATTTCTTTTTATAATGATTTTAAACAGTTAGAATCGAGTAATATTCCATTATGTGAAAAGAAATTGGCAAAATCTGTTAAACATAATGTTGGAATGCTGAAATTAAAAGTAGCTTAACGTTACGAAGGAACTTAGACTTGACTTAGTTCCCAGCTGGAGGTCTCCAGGTTGGGTCCCGTACGATGTGTCTTCCCCATCGGTAATCTCGCTACTGCGCCCTGTCTCTGGCCAGATCTGTTCTCTGGCGCCAGGTTAAACCCGGATTCTCTCTTTCTACCGTCTTGAGTCACGTCGTTTTTGGGCGTCCCCGGGGCCTCGATCCCACTATTCTTCCGTACATCAGCCTTCTTGGAAGTCGGTCTTCCCCCATCCTGTCCACATGGCCGTACCATCTCCTCTGCGCATCCACCACTCTGTCCACTATGATGAATTTAACGCCAGTCAATTCCCTTATATATTTATTTGTTCTTCTGTGGTACCAGCGGATGTTACAAATTCGGCGTAGACAATACATTTCCAACGATAATAACTTCTTCTTTTCTTTTAACTTCATCGTCCAGCACTCCGAGCTATATAAAACTGTTGGTACCACTATTGCCTGGTATAATCTAATCTTTAGTGCCCTGCTGACATTGTCGTCTTTCCATATCTTGGTGAGTCTAGTCATCGCCACATACCCCAGCTTAATTCTCTCTTGCACCGCTTTAAAGTCATCTCTATTTTGCGTGAACCACACTCCAAAATATTTAAACTCTTCTACCTGCTCTATTATCCCTGACGCCAGTGCCACCGCCCTCCGTTCTCTCGTCCTTCCTATCTTCATTGTCTTGGTTTTATTTAAACTTATCTCTAGCCCGTATTTTATGCATGCTTCTTCCACCCTAGTAGTAATTTCTTGTATTTCTTCCGCTGTCTCTGCTACCAGTACTATATCGTCTGCATATCTTAGATTGCTTATGTATTCTCCTCCGATTTTCACTCCACCTTCGTAGACACCGAGCGCCTCCCCCATCACCATCTCCAGGAACAGATTGAAGAGATGGGGTGACAACGGGCATCCCTGTATCACTCCTTGGTTAGTTCTGAAGTCATCAGTTGTCATTTTCCCTTCCTCACTCTTGCTCTGGTATTCTGATACAATCTTTTTATCAAATTAACAATATTTTCCTTGAAGCCAAAACGCATCAGAACCTGGTACAATCTCCTTCTCCACACCGAGTCAAAGGCCTGTCGAAAATCTATAAAACACAGTATACCGCTTTGCCATATTCCCACATTTTCTCTGTCAGTTGGCATAGATTAAATATTTGATCAGATGTGCCCCTGCCTGGTTTAAATCCTGCCTGTTCCTCTCCTAAAAAATTTCTTCCTTATGTTGCATTCTCCTCTAGATAATCTTCACCAGTATCTTGTAGGGGTGTGGTAGCAGACTCACTGGTCTGTAATTACCACACACTGCTTTATCCCCTTTCTTATGTATCGGTATTATTACACTGTTTATCCAGTATTCCGGTAAGTTTCCACCATCTAGAATTCGCTGGTTTAAGCTTTTCAGCCAGGTAGCTATTTTTTCTCCTGCTTTCAGCCGTCAATTCCTGAGGCCTTTCCATTTGGTAGGGAGGCCAGTTGCTGCTCCGTTTCTTCTCTTAATATGTAAGGCGTAGTTTCTCTTCCGTTTTCCACCTGTAATTCCGAGTATTCTCTTTCATCTACCATAGGGTTTTCCCCTGTAAAACTCCCTTGTAATGCGCTCTCCAAATTCTTTTTGTTTCCTCCACGAAGCTTGTTTTCTGATCTCTCTCATCTTTCACCATATTATTTTCTGTGTTCCATTTCTGTGTTATTTCTTTCACTCTTTTATACATTATGTGTAGGTTTCGAGTTCTGTAACTATTTTCACACCTCTCACATAAACTTTCTATCCAACTTATCTTTGCTTCTTTACATGCATTCTCCATTTTTCTACAGCTCTGTTTATACCTCTGTAAATTCTCTGCAGTGGGAGCAGCGTTTTTGCTTTTTTCACTTCTCTCCTTCTATCACACTTTTGTAACACTTCCTCTGTCATCGAACGTTGTCTCCTTCTTCTCTTTATCCCCAATACTCTTTCAGCCTCCTCTCTAATTACGTCTCTGCCAGCTCTCCAGATCTCATCTGTGTTTCCTTCCATCCTCAGTAGAGGTTCAAGGAACACGTATTTCAAATTTAAAGAAACAAATAATTTTTTCGATGAAAATGCATACGAGTTATTGAGAAAGCGAAGCAAAAAACTTAGACAAAATAAGCGCAACTATGAGCTATATATAGTAAACCAAATTAAATCAAACCCGAAGGAATTCTGTAATTATGTTGGGAATAAAACAGTTGCTTCGTAGACTAATGGTCCTCTCACAGGCGAATAAACGAACAAGTTTACGAAGTCGTACAAATGACGGATGTTTTAAAAAAATTCTTCTCTTCCGTCTTTACTAGCGAAAACCTAAACAGCATTCCCTTTTCCGTAATCATGCTTAATGACGGCCACTTAAAACTACGTGATTTTACGATTAGTGAAAACGAAATACGCTCGGCCATAGGTAAAATTAATCTCAGCATGGCTTTCGACGTAATTGATGTTGTCTTATTAATTTGCTCCACTTTTTTAATGATACTGTAAATACTGTATGTATATATGACGAAAGTAAAACAGGAGATGTTATATATTTCGAGTTTCAAAAGCCGTTTGATAAAGTGACCAATAGGAGATTAAGGGCAAAGCGTCTAACTGGAAAAGTGTAACTAGCGGCTTGCCTCAGGGATCAGTTATTTTATTATTTATATCAATGACAACGACATAAGTATTAATAATATGATTTCCGTATTTGAGGATGATGGCAAACGGGAAGGACGAACGAAATCAGCGGCGTAAATTTCAGATTTCAAAAGATATTAACAAGTTGCTCGAGTGGGCAGAAATCTGGCAAATGAACTTTAAATGTAAAACGTTGCATATCGGTAGAAACAATGTTAAGGAAAAGTATTTTATGCGCGACAAGCCACTAACAAGTGTTACGGAAGAGAAAGATTTAGGTATTGCTGACACTCTTAAGGCGAATAAGCAACGTATCGAAACGATTAGAAAAGCAAATGGAATCTTAGGATTTATTGGTAGATCATTTGAATATTAGTCCAAATAAAAACAATACTGTAGTCCTAAAAAAATAATTCCATAATAGTTCTGGTCCCCTTATTTACGATGGGACATAGAATATAGAGAGTACGGCATCTGGCTAATAAGATGATTCCAGGCTTAGAAATACATTATACGCTGCCTGTTTAGAAACATTAAATTTATTCTCACTTGTTGAAATGATTAAAGATTTTGATAACGTTGATGCCGAAAAATATTTCACTTTCAAAATACAGCTACAATTCGCGGTAATGGTCTGAAATTAGTAGGTAAACATTTTAGTACGAATGAAGCTAAGCATTTTTTCTTCAATCGTATAGTTAATTTATGGAATAGATTGCCAGCTAATGCATTGCAAAGTAATTCGGTCGAGTCCTTTAAAACGAAACGAGATGCTAGAAGCATTTGTTAGCGCATAAAGTACTGTAGAATTTTTATTCAGATTCTCTCCTCTTCGCTTTAAAATTTTCACTTATGTTTAAATTTTCTTCCTTTCCTTCAACCTTCTTTCCAAACAAACAGGCTAGTAGGAGGAATCAGCCAGTCTGTTTGTTGTTGGTGTGCTTTGTGTATTCCTTTGTATATTTTACATTCTCAATTGTGAAATGTTAAGATTTTTTTAATTCATTACATACTGTAATAAAATAGTTTTAACTTTACAATTTCCTTAACATAGTTTTCAAAATGCGTTGTTACCACCTCTATTCGCGTAACTCTCCAACAAAATTCTCATTGAATTGGTCGTAAATTGCTTTAATTTGCTAATGAAGTTGTCTCACGAGGTTTGGAACACTGAAATGAGTCTGAACAATCGTGCGTTCGAGCATCTTGAATCTGAATTAAAATATATTAGTTCCATAAAGACGGAATAAAATGAGACATTTCTGTACTCTTTACACGAAGTATGAAAATGTACGAACTTTGGCATAGGAACTGCTGAAAATGGTAAATGTACACCGCGTTTCGAGGCATGATATAAAGGGTTTTTTATGTATTTAAATTTAACGTCAATGATCCTTTATTCTTTATTTATAACTGTAACGACATAAACTGAATATTTTTAATTCTATATGAAAATGATAAAACAAAAGAATTGAAAGTATGTATATATATATATATATGTAAAGAACGACGCTTGTGTAGAAGAGCGTTCCGCACAAGATAAGGAGGGAGAACGAACAAATGAAAAATGAGGTACCACCCGGGAATCGAACCCGGGATCATCCGATTGCCAGTCAGATATGCTACCCACTACACCATCGACCTCGATCAATCAGAAGTCGCAATTCTCCTACATACGAGCAGAACCAATGCCCTGAGGGGGCACCTTCGCATGCCGTACATATATACATTTAACTGCAAACAACACACAGTATAATTAATGTAAGAACGACGCTTGTGTAGAAGAGCGTTCCGCACATGGTGTAGTGGATAACATATCTGACCGGCATAACATATCTGACCGGCAATCGGATGATCCCGGGTTCGATTCCCGGGTGGTACCTCATTTTTCATTTGTTCGTTCTCCCTCCTCATCTTGTGCGGAACGCTCTTCTACACAAGCGTCGTTCTTTACATTAATTATACTGTGTGTTGTTTGCAGTTAAAATGTATATATATTATATATATATATATATATATATATATATGTGTGGTGTGTGTGTGTGTGTGGATCTTTTCGGTTTGACGGCCTGTAATATTTTTTAACATTACTTGTTTTTTATTGTCCAGTTTTAATCGAGGATTTAAAAATAACATTCATGTTTTAGAGAAACAATAGTGAGGCAGTTATACATTTTGGTTTAGAGAATATCATATACGCTTTAAGATTCCAAAATCCCTGAAAGTTTTAGGTCAACTTTACGCTCATGACGATTGGTTAGGTTAAGTCGTGATATTTTCGTTTGTTTTGACAGTAAACGAAAATATCATGACTTAACCTAACCAATCGTCAAGGGCGTACAGTTACCTAGCCTGGCATTCCGTTAACCTAACTGGGCATTCAGTTAACCTAACCAGTTGATAGAGTCTAGAATTTGACCGTCCCGTAGCCATGACTCGTTTTTTTTTCCGCCGGCCGTCAACCAAAAATCCCAATACGGTTTAAAAATCTATATTTTAAATTTGTTAAATTGCATATAACTGCCTCACTATTTGTTTCTCTAAAACATGAATGTTATTTTTGAAATCCTCCATTAAAACTGGACAATAAAAAACAAGTAATGTTAAAAATATTACAGGCCGTCAAACCGTAAAGATCCATACATATATATGTGGAGCACCGACAATTCAGCGCAGGACAATTCATCGCCGACAATTCAGCGCCGACAATTCAGCGCAAAGACAATTCAGCGCAAGGCAATTCAGCGCCGACAATTCAGCGCAAGTCAGTACAGTTAAAAGTTTAGTTAAAAATAATAAAAATAAATCGCAATAAATAAAAAGAGAAAAATTTGTATATTTATATATATGCTAAATTGGGTCTGTATCGAAGGAGTGACATTTCAAAGGAGTGACATAACAAAGGAGTGACATAAATACCGTAACGAAGGAGTGACATAACGAAGGAGTGACAAATCGGAGATAAATTCAAGGAGTATAATTATTAAAATTTTATTTAAAAAAACAAAATTTGTTAGAATTGTTAAAATTAAGATTTTATTTCAAAAACTAGAAACCTAACCTAACCTAACCTAACCTAACAGTTGCAAGCCTCTCTTCCCTCTGGATTTGTTCTTTCTTCTTCTTTGTTGGTATTTTCGCGCTGAATTGTCTTGCGCTGAATTGTCTTGCGCTGAATTGTGTTTGCGCTGAATTGTCTTGCGCTGAATTGTTGGCGCTGATTGTCGGTGCTGAATTGTCCTGCGCTGAATTGTCGGGTCACGATATATATATATATATATATATATAATATTTAAACTGCAAACAAGCAGTATAATTAACGTAAAGAACGACGCTTGTATAGGAGAATATTCCGCGCAAGATGAGAGCGAGAGAACGAAACAAATGAAAAAATGAGGTAACCACCCGGGAATCGAACCCGGATCTTCCGATTGCCGGTCAGATATGATAACCATTACACCCGGGCCTCACTCAATCAAATGCCGTAATTCCTCTACATACGCGCAGAAACCAATGCCCCAAGGGGGCACCTCCCGCATGCCGTATGTAGAGGAATTACGGCATTTGATTGAGTGAGGCCCGTGGTGTACTGGTTATCATATCTGACCGGCAATCGGAAGATCCCGGGTTCGATTCCCGGGTGGTTACCTCATTTTTTCATTTGTTCGTTCTCTCGCTCTCATCTTGCGCGGAATATTCTCCTATACAAGCGTCGTTCTTTACGTTAATTATACTGCGTGTTTGCAGTTTAAATGTATATAATGTACGGCATGCGGGAGGTGCCCCCTTGGGGCATTGGTTTCTGCGCGAATGTAGAGGAA
>JAJOZX010000332.1:0-62500 GCA_023014485.1 Bathynomus jamesi | reverse complement strand
TGTACATAAACTGCATCCTTCAGGTAGCCCCACAAGTAAAAATCAAGTGGAGTCAAGTCCGGTGAACGTGGAGGATACTCAACGCTTCCTCTTCGTCCTATCCAACGGTTAGGCAACGTTTCATCGAGGTACCTTCTGACATCACAATGATATTGAGGGGGGGCTCCATCTTGTTGAAAGTAAAAGTCGTCGTTTCCAAACAACTTCCGAACTGCAGGTATATTTCTGTCCGCAGCATGTCGAGATATGCGGCACCGGTAACTGTCCCATTAAAGAAAAATGGTCCAACCAAACCCTGGATGATAAACCACACCATGCTGTTAATCCTGGTAAATTAACATGTTTATCCACATAAACGTGTGGATTATCAAGTGACCAGTACCTGCAGTTGTGTCGATTTACTGTGACATTCAGCTTGAAGGTAGCTTCATCAGACCACACGATTTTGTTTGTATTGAAAGTGCATTCATGCCGCCGGAGAAAATTTTGAGCACTTGGCATAGTTAATTAAATTTTATATGCAAACAACTCGCTATAACATTTTGATCACTTAGATTACTAATTTACCTTTTATTGGCAATTGCTATAACAATATATTGTTTGGTTTTTTTTTAATTATAAAATATATGATGCGATAAAGAGTATATAGTCTTTTTTGGGACACTCTCTCTCTCTCTCTCTCTCTCTTCTCTCTCTCTCTATATATATATATATATATATATATATATGAAAATTATTTCACGAAAGTAACACGTGAAAAATATTTATGATGAATAAAACCACGAAGGAAAGGAAACACAAAATGGTGCTCAAGCGCTTTCGTCTAATGACATCCTCAGGAACACTGAAGTACATAAAAGGGTTACAGCCTATATATAGGTTACAGAAAGAAAAAAAAAAGAAAAAAGAAAAATAAATAACATACATACATACATATATATATATATATATATATATATATATATATGAATAAAACCACGAAGGAAAGGAAACACAAAATGGTGCTCAAGCGCTTTCGTCTAATGACATCCTCAGGATTTAATAGTGGCTTGAAACGCCTTCTCAAAGATCATAAGGACTTAATTCCGCTTTTCATGTCCACTTCACCTGCTCTGCCCTACCTTTACGGTCTTATTAAAACCCACAAACCTGGTAACCCTATGCGCCCTATTATTAGTTCGGTGGGCTCTATTACTTATAAACTCTCCAAATGGCTTGTCAAAGTCTTGTCCCCCATTCTCGGAACTATCTCTGATTCACATGTAAAAAATTCCATGGATCTTACGGAAAAATTGAATAATGCACGTACTGAAACTAACGATAAATTGATCAGTTTTGATGTTTGTTCATTGTTTACAAAAGTGCCGATTGACGATATGCTTGACTTTCTCTCCCAAGAATTACATAAGTATGACCTGCCACTACCTTCACACATTGTTTTGGAACTCATTAAGCTTTGCATCAAAGACTGTAAATTCACTTTCAATAACGAGTATTATCAACAAGTTTTTGGGATGGCTATGGGCAACCCCTTATCGCCCCTCCTCTCCAATATTTATATGGAGTTTTTCGAAATTACCTATATTCCGAGAATCCTGGGGGTTGGCATCCCTTGGTTGCGGTACGTCGACGATATTTTGTGTATCTGGCCCATGAATCGTGACCTGGATAGCTTCCCTCCTTCAGTTAAATGATCAAGTCCCCTCCATTAAGTTTACTTTAGAAGTTGAGCAAGACAATTCAATCCCATTTTTGGATGTGCGTGTACATAGGGAAAGCCCAGGTTTTAAGTTTAGTATCTATCGGAAAACGACAAACAATTTGTCCTACGTACACTTTTACTCGGGACATGATACCCCCACTAAGAAGGCCATATTTTCATCAATGTTTCTCCGCGCCCTTAGGATCGCCAGTCCGGAATACATCGATGCCGAATTGGAAAAAATCAACGGTATTGGAAGTGATTTGTGTTATCCATCTGCGTTTATGGAATCTTGTCTCAACAAGGCAAAACGAACTTTCTATCGTGTCAATATTAACACTCGTACTTTGTCAAAAAATATTTTAGTACTTCCATTTTTCCCGGGCTTTTTAGGCATTGCTAATGTACTTAAACTTTTGGATATTAATGTAGTATTTTCATATAACAATATTGTGAAAAATATCATACTAAAAAATAGTCCTACCAATAATTCAGGCATTATCTATAAAATTGGTTGTAAACAATGTGATTCCTTTTACATAGGTCAGACGGGAAAGGATTTGCACACACGTATAAAACAGCATCAATATTCCGTTAGAACAGGACAGTTGTCCAGTGCCCTTTTTGTCCATTTGTCAGAGTTAGCCCACTGTATTGATTGGAATAATGCTTCAGTTTTATTCCATTCAAGCAACATTGTTAATAGAAATATTCTTGAGTCTGCCATTATCCAACTTTCAAATAACTTCAACATAAGCAAAGGTCTTTTTCAACTCGATCCTGTTATTTTGAATTCCTTTAAAACAGATTTAGATAAGAAGGGTAAAACATTAAATCTTTGGTAAACTTGTCTTCTACTTTATTAACTTTTAATTTGCATTTTATTTTTTTATATATATCGAAACATGACCATAGGCAGCAGTGTGTTAAAACCCGGGCAGAGTTCCAGTATAAATTTGTATTTTTATAATCCATTTGATCTTGTGCTAAAAATCGATTAACTTTTAATTTGCATTTTTTTTTTTTATATATATCGAAACCTGACCATAGGCAGCAGTGTGTTAAAACCCGGGCAGAGTTCCAGTATAAATTTGTATTTTTATAATCCATTTGATCTTGTGCTAAAAATCGATATTTTTCCTTACAAATCTGTACGCCTCACTGGTAATCCTTTAAGGTTTTAATTTTTAATTTTTTATTTTTACTTCTTTGTTTATTGTATATATATGTATGTATGTTTATGTATGTATTTGTATATATAGATATGTGTATATATATATATATATGTATATGTGTGTGTGTATGTAAGTTATTTATTTTTTCTTTTTTTCTTTCTGTGACCTATATATAGGCTTAACCTTTTTATGTACTTCAGTGTTCCTGAGGATGTCATTAGACGAAAGCGCTTGAGCACCATTTTGTGTTTCCTTTCCTTCGTGGTTTTATTCATCATAAATATTTTTCACGTGTTACTTTCGTGAAATAATTTTCATATATATATATATATATATATATATATATATATATATATTTATATATATATATATGCAATAAACGGAGAAGTAAAAATAAAATTAAAAATTAAAGGATTATCAGATTTATAAGGAAAAATATCGAATTTTAGCACAAGATCAAATTAATTATAAAAATACAAATTTATACTGGAAATCTGCCCGGGTTTTTACACTTTGCCTTTTATGGTCAAGTTTCGATATATATATAAATAAAATGAAAATTAAAAGTTAATAAAGTAGCATACAAGTTTACCAAAGATTTAACGTTCTACCCTTCTTATCTAAATCTGTTTTGAAGGAATTCAAAACAACAGGATCGAGTTGAAAAAGACCTTTGCTTATGTTGAAGTTATTTGAAAGTTGGATAATGGCAGATTCAAGAATATTTCTATTAACACTGTTGCTAGAGTGGAATAAAACTGAAGCATTATTCCAATCAATACAGTGGGATAACTCTGACAAATGGACAAAAAGGGCACTGGACAACTGTCCTGTTCTAACGGAATATTGATGCTCTTTTATACGTGTGTGCAAATCCTTTCCCGTCTGTCCTATGTAAAAGGATTCCATGGATCTTACTGAAAAATTGAATAATGCACGTACTGAAACTAATGATAGATTGATCAGTTTTGACGTTTGTTCATTGTTTACAAAATTGCCGATTGACGATATGCTTGACTTTCTCTCCCAAGAATTACATAAGTATTACCTGTCACTACCTTCACACATTGTTTTGGAACTTATTAAGCTTTGCATCAAAGACTGTAAATTCACTTTCAATAACGAGTATTATCAACAAGTTTTTGGGATGGCCATGGGCAACCCCTTATCGCCCCTCCTCTCCAATATTTATATGGAGTTTTTCGAAATTACTTACATTCCGAGAATCCTGGGGGTTGGCATCCCTTGGTTGCGGTACGTCGACGATATTTTGTGTATCTGGCCCATGAATCGTGACCTGGATAACTTCCTCCTTCAGTTAAATGATCAAGTCCCCTCCATTAAGTTTACTTTAGAAGTGGAACAAGACAATTCAATCCCATTTTTGGATGTGCGTGTACATAGGGAAAGCCCAGGTTTTAAGTTTAGTATCTATCGGAAAACAACAAACAATTTGTCCTACGTACACTTTTACTCGGGACATGACACCCCCACTAAGAAGGCCATTTTTTCATCAATGTTTCTCCGCGCCCTTAGGATCGCCAGTCCGGAATACATCGATGCCGAATTGGAAAAAATCAACGGTATTGGAAGTGATCTGTGTTATCCATCTGCGTTTATGGAATCTTGTCTCAACAAGGCAAAACGAACTTTCTATCGTGTCAATAATAACACTCGTACTTTGTCAAAAATATTTTAGTACTTCCATTTTTCCCGGGCTTTTTAGGCATTGCTAATGTACTTAAACTTTTGGATATTAATGTAGTATTTTCATATAACAATATTGTGAAAAATATCATAGTAAAAAATAGCCCTACCAATAATTCAGGCATTATCTATAAAATTGGTTGTAAACAATGTGATTCCTTTTACATAGGTCAGACGGGAAAGGATTTGCACACACGTATAAAACAGCATCAATATTCCGTTAGAACAAGACAGTTGTCCAGTGCCCTTTTTGTCCATTTGTCAGAGTTATCCCACTGTATTGATTGGAATAATGCTTCAGTTTTATTCCACTCTAGCAACATTGTTAATAGAAATATTCTTGAGTCTACCATTATCCAACTTTCAAATAACTTCAACATAAGCAAAGGTCTTTTTCAACTCGATCCTGTTGTTTTGAATTCCTTCAAAACAGATTTAGATAAGAAGGGTAGAACGCTAAATCTTTGGTAAACTTGTATGCTACTTTATTAACTTTTAATTTTCATTTTATTTTTATATATATCGAAACTTGACCATAAAAGGCAAAGTGTTAAAACCCGGGCAGATTTCCAGTATAAATTTGTATTTTTATAATTAATTTGATCTTGTGATAAAAACGATATTTTTCCTTACAAATCTGATAATCCTTTAATTTTTAATTTATATTTTTACTTCTCCGTTTATTGCATATATATATATACAGTATATATATATATATATTATATATATATTATATATATATATATATATATTATATATTAGTGATGGATCGAGTGGTCGGTTTTTCACAACCGCGGTTGCGGTTGTGTTTGCGGTTGTCGAATTTTTTCCAACCGCGGTTGCGGTTGCGGTTATCATATACTAGGAAAAATGCGTAATTATTAACTGGATTTAGCCACTATAGTGCGATTTAGCCACACTTGGTACATAATATATACTAAATAGTATTTATTTAGTAAATACCTTATGTTGAACACAAGTTTTGCAATACACCGCTACCGCTATTTGTGTGTTGCAAAACTTGTGTTCAACATAAGGTATTTACTAAATAAATACTATTGAAGTATATTCTAAACTTATATAGCTATTATGAAAGAATAGGTCAAATTAATTAAAACCATATTTTGCACTAAGTGTGTTACCAGGATGAGGGACGAGGACCCATCGCACTGTTCATCCCACCTACCACTTTCCCCAGCCTCCACCCATTGGAAAGTTATGGATTATTATTCATTTGAAAAACTGATGTCAAACTTAATGACAGGCAGTGTGAATTTCAAGAATAATATTTTTGCTGCATTTTCACCTTTCAAGCGGCAGCGCCTCTCATCGTACAACGTTCCCGCTCCACGCATAAGGAGACCCATCATTTCTTTTTAAAAAATAAATATTTCTAATTAACCTAAAATTTAAATTAACTAAGCTTTTACAACCGCAACCGCACTTATGGAACGGCGGTTGCGGTTACGGTTGCGGTTGTGAATTTTTGTGCGGTTGTAGTGCGGTTGCGGTTATTCGATCCATCACTAATATATATATATATATATATGCTATTTATTTTTCTTTTTTTTTCTTTCTGTAACCTATATATAGGCTGTAACCCTTTTATGTACTTCAGTGTTCGTGAGGATGTCATTAGACGAAAGCGCTTGAGCACCATTTTGTGTTTCCTTTCCTTCGTGGTTTTATTCATCATATATATATATATATATACACACGAGGAAACCTCTTCAGGAAGACGTAAATTTTTATTTCTTAACACCAATACAGTTTCGGCTCCTCGCGAGCCTTTGTCAATTGTGTGTGTGTGTGTGTGTGTGTGTGTGTGGTGTGTGGTGTGTGTGTTTATACCAATTGACAAGGGCTGGCGAAGAGCCGAAGATGTTTGGTGTTAAGAAATAAAAATTTACGTCTTCCTGAAGAGTGGTTTCCTTCTTCATATATTATATATATATATATATTATATAATATATATATATATATATATTATACTAGCAGAGTTACCTGGCGTTGCCCGGGATGTAAGAGTGTGTCAAAATAAGGTAAAGTACGCGTGTGGTGCGTGCGTGTGTGTGTGTGTGTGTGTGTCTGATCCAGCCATAGCTCCAAAATGAAAGCAGTTACAAACATAAAACTTCACGCACATATTGATTAGGTCCCGAGGTTGTGCACCTGGGTGTTGAATGCCCGGTTAGGTCAACTGTACGCCCTTGACGATTGGTTAGGTTAAGTTAGGTTAGGTTAAGTTAGGTTAGGTTAAGCTTTAACGAAAATATCACGGGTTAGG
Organism: Bathynomus jamesi; assembly: GCA_023014485.1. Classification (NCBI taxonomy): domain Eukaryota; kingdom Metazoa; phylum Arthropoda; class Malacostraca; order Isopoda; family Cirolanidae; genus Bathynomus; species Bathynomus jamesi. The sequence goes on along the minus strand of JAJOZX010000332.1, from coordinate 55,629 downwards.
TCAACTGTACGCCCTTGACGATTGGTTAGGTTAAGTTAGGTTAGGTTAAGTTAGGTTAGGTTAAGCTTTAACGAAAATATCACGACTCAACCTAACCTAACCAACCTAACCTAACCTAACCAACCTAACCTAACCAACCTAACCTAACCTAACCTAACCAACCTAACCTAACCAACCTAACCAACCTAACCTAACCATTCAATTTAGGTTAGGTTGGTTAGGTTGGTTAGGTTGGTTAGGTTAGGTTGGTTAGGTTAGGTTGGTTAGGTTAGGTTAGGTTGCGTCGTGATATTTTCGTTAAAGCTTAACCTAACCTAACTTAACCTAACCTAACTTAACCTAACCAATCGTCAAGGGCGTACAGTTGACCTAACCGGGCATTCAACACCCAGGTGCACAACCTCGGGACCTAATCAATATGTGTGTGAAGTTTTATGTTTGTAACTGCTTTCATTTTGGAGTTATGGCTGGATCAGACACACACAGACACACGCACGCACGCACGCACGCGTACCTACCTATTTACCTACCTACCTACCTACCTACCTACCTACTGTACCTACCTACTATGCACACCATTAGATTCCCCGTGAAAAGTTATATCTGATTCACTACCTTAAACACTATTTGGTGCAGCCATATTCATTTCAATAGAGAACAAACAAACGGACAGCCAAACAAACAAACTTCGTCTTTTATATATATAGAAGAAAGATATATAATAATAATTATGGAGTTCGCTCAGAATGTATATGTAATTATTTTTATGTGAATATGTGATGGAAATGCAACTAAATGAATGCATGTTATTTCATTTTTCTTGCAAGTTGGCGTCTCTCTCAGTAAAATTTAAGTGAAAATAATTCATACATACATACATACATATATATATATATAATATATATATATATATATATATATATATATATACACGCGCCTCGGTGGTGGTGTGGTTTAATGTCGCTGACTACGAATCCATCGGCCCGGGGATCGAGATCTGGTGACGGCAGCCGGCGCGCAGCAAAACTCAGCTAGCTGTTCATCCTTCCACACAATAAAAGAAAGTATTTGGTAGATAAATGGCTACCCTGGGTGGCCTAGTGGCTAAGACGCTGGGCTACTGGTGGGTCGTGGTTCGGATTCCACGTTAAACTGTAGGTCTAAGGTGGAGTGAAAAGCTTGATTGATCTTCGTCAGAATGAACAATTCGGGCGGAAGGAAACCAAAGGTAAACCTTTCACCCTTTCAAATGTTCCGTGCGATGATTCCTCATTTCACGAAGGTCAAGCTCGTTGCCCCTCCTCTCGAGTTGGCCTGGTGAAGTAGTGAGTTGGTTTCTTGTACTGTCCACCTCACATAGCCAGGTACGCCCGGCTCATCGGGGATTGTTCTGAGCCAAGCGTCTAATCTTCTTTTGAAGATGTCCACTGCAACACCACTCGTGTTCCTTAGGTCTTTGGGCAGCTGATTAAACAGTTTTGGTCCTCTCACAACAAAACTATTTTCTTCCAGGTTAAGAATGTTCCCTGTCTCGCCTTTAATTTGGGAACACCACAAAGTCTTCCTTTTCTACTTTCCACTGTTGTTTGTGGAGTTACAGGGTTCAGAGTAAGATTAGAGACTAGTTTCTCCATTATTTTCCAAGTGTAAATTGTGGTGTATCTCTCTTTTTTTCTTTTCCAGTGAATATAGGTTTAATTCGCGTAACCTTTCCCAGTAATTTAGTTCTTTGCAACCATTGATTTTGTCTGTGAAGCGCCTCTGAATCCCTTCTAGCTGTCTAATGTCTTCTTTTTTATATGGGCATGTTAGGATCGAACAGTATTCCAATTTGGGTATGATCAGTGTTTTCAGTAGAGGAATCATTATATTCCTCTTCCTTCGTTTAAAGGTTCTCAGTATCTGCCCAGTTATTCTCTTTGCTCTGTTTACTGCTATCTTATTTTGTTTCAAATTTCGCATCATCTGTCATTTCAACCCCTAAATCTTTTGCTTTAGAATTTCTCTGAATTTCCTGTCCATTTGCGGTATAATATGCCATGGATTTTAGGTCTTCTCTTTTTCCGTACCGTAACAGCTGAAATTTCTCAGTGTTAAACTTCATATTGTTATCTTTCGTCCACTTGTAGATTCTGTTCATGCCTGTTTGTAGAGATCCTATATCTTCTGGGTTTCTTATTTTTCTACTGATCTTTGTGTCATCAGCAAAGGATGTTACTGTGCTGTCTCTGGTAACGTCCTCATTTATGTCGGTTAGCATGATTATGAAGAGTAGTGGAGTACTGAGCTGAGGATATTCTGATGAAGATACTCCTTGTACTGTAACGACTTTCCGCCGCTCACTAAGGAAATTATATGTCCATTTCCCTACTTTTCCCATTATTCCCATATATTTCAATTTATGTATTATGATTCCATGGTCACACTTGTCGAACGCTTTGGCAAAGTCTGTGTATATTACAGCATGATTTTCATTACTTCCAAGTGCATCAATAATGTTGTTGTAGTATTCCATTAGTTGTGATAGGCATGATCTGCGTGACCGAAACCCATGTTGGTTATCATTTAATTTTTTTCCGAGTTTCCAAAAAGTCATAGATTTTCTGTGTAACTATTCTTTCAAATATTTTAGTGAGATGAGATGTAAGCGACACTGGCCTATAGTTTTTGGCCTCGGATCGATCTCCTCCTTTATATATTGGGACTATGTTCGCTCTCTTCAGGATGCCCGGTATTTCTCCCGTGTCTAGTGATCGTCTCCGTATCCAATATAGGGGTTCAGCGATTGCATTCTTGCAGTTTTTGATCAGTGTGGCATTCCATTTATCCGGTCCTGCCGCTGAGTGTGATTTTAGTTTCCCTGTTGCTTTTGTAATATCATCTGTCATAAAGTTGAAGTCCGTTATACTTTCCCCTTGTAGTTCTTCTTCAAAGAACGCGTTTCTATCGCATATCAGTTTGTCAGTTTTTGGGATACTGAAAGATGATTCGTACTGAGCTCTTAATATTTCAGATACTTCTGTTAGATCATCAGATAAAGCACTGTTCTCGTTTTTCAGAGGTGTGATAGTCGCATGGTTTTTCGACTTCCTTTTTGCAAAATTATAGAAGCACTTTGGGTTGACCTTTATCGCTTCTATAGCGTCGTCTTCTTTTTCTGTATGCTTCTCAATTAGTTTCTGTATGACGTCATCGATACTCTGCAGTTTATCATTTAATATTTTTCTGATGTTGTTATTTTTACAGTTACTTAATTTTGCAGTCATTCTTTTTCTCTTTCGGAAGAATGACCTCTTTTGTCTCTCGACCCTGCTTCTCTTTCCTCTTTGTTGTATTTTTGGGACATGTCTTTCCACAATTTCCAGCGTCTTCTCCTCTAAAGTCATTAGCAACTCTTCCGTTGTCTTGGCCTCGAAAATGGATTTCCAATCTATTACTTCCATGCTGGATGCAACATCTTCCCAGTTCATAGCTTTGGAGCGAAAATTAAAAATTTCAAATTTGCTTCTTTCTGTTCTTCGTGTTCTTTCCGTTAACATATATATATATATATATATATACGTATATTAGGGTGGTTCTTATTTTTCGAAATTGCAAATTTCACCGTCTCACACCCTCAATATATTCCATTTGACTGAAAAACAAAATATGCAAAATCTCAAGTAATTATAAATATTCTTATTGGTCCCGTACAAGGACTCAAATTTAGTTAATTATTGAAACATAAATACACGAATTTTTTATTAGCGTTCCACTATAAGGGCAAATAACAGCAGTTAAAGAACAGCATAAACTAAAATAGACATTGACTACTGATTAATTAGAAACTGAATTGAACTAAACATTTTAGGATTGAAAGCATAGTAGATTTGGCCTAGTGAGGATGGCTGCTTATGAGGAACCCTTAAATATTAATTGATTTTAATAAAACTTATTTGGTGCACGTTTTATATTAATAGGAAAACAATGCGGGGTGAGACCCCAAAATTTTCGTTGATTGGGTGGCATGCCGATTATTTTCTTAATATCGGCCGATTAATCGGTATCGGCAAGCTTGGCATAGGTAGCGTCGACTGGGGCGAATTGGGTCACCAAATGGGAAATGATTTTTTTGCTGATGCGACATTCTTAAAGCTATAATTAAAATTGTTTCTAGTTTTTACCACTAAATCACAAAACTTTAACTTTTTGTTTCTCTTTTTTTAAATCCAGCAGTTAGGAACATCAAAATCATTTTACACTGAGTCGCATGTATAGAAGACAAAATTTTTAGCAAAAAACTACCTTATTTCAACCGAAATAAACTTCATTAACCAAACATAAATGATTAAGACAACACCGAAATGAAGCTTTATTGAAAACACACATCCTGGTAAAAAACAATCAAATTCTTCTAGCTATGGTAGCTATCTTCATATAAAAATATTTTCCTTAAAATAACTAAAAATTAACTTTTTAAAAATGGTTTATTTATTCAATATATTCCTTACAGCTGCTTGAAGTGTTGGAAAATTTTTTATTTTTATTTTAAAAATTTCATGTTACAATGAATTAATGCCAATTGTTCCCCATGTTCGGGCGTTAATTTGTTTCTCTTGGATTCGTAGATATTTCCTCCTGTGCTGAACAATCTTTCACTATAAACTGAAGAGGGAGGAGCGCACAGATATTTGTTGACCATTTTGCAGAGTGTAGTTAGCTGTTGTTTATTTTCTGTTGACAGACAATATCACAATCACATGTAGATACTTGCTTTTGCTATACACAACCGCAACTAACCAAGGAAATAATTTGCCATTCTTTATATAGGTACTATTTTCTCCCAAATCCGGAGTATTCCAGAATGTTCTGGAATCGTCTAGAATATTCTAAGACATTCTAGAAAGTTCCATAAGGTTCTGAAATATTCTAGAATTCTATAAAAAGCTGTAAAACAATCTAAAACTCTCTTAAAACTAAGAAAAAAAAATACTCGAATATTCTCAGTGAATAATATTTTGGAGTATTAACAAAAAACTTTTATTAAAAAACAAAAAGAAGCTCACATCGCTAATTAAGTAATAAGTTTTTATTATAGTAAATAAAAGTAAATAATAAATAATATAATATTAATTAATATACAGGGTGGGCCGTAAGTTTCCATACATAGGAAAAATAAACATTTTTTTATGGACAACCATTTTTATTTATATAATATGCTCTACATGGTTGCCATTGTTTTGAAAACACATTTCAATACGTGTTCCCCACTGTTGATGAACACGCATTAGCACAGTTGACGTTATGCTTGTAATGGCGTTGGTGATACGTTCCTTTAGATGATTTATGTCTCGTATCTTTTCCTGATACACCATGGCCTTCAAGTGCCCCCAAAGATAGAAATCAAAGGGGGTGAGATCTGGGGATCTGGGAGGCCACTCCACAGGACCACGCCGACCAATCCAAGCATCCGGAAACTGCTGATCCAAATACCGACGCACGTGAAGACCATAATGAGGTGGAGCTCCATCTTGCTGGAAGTAAACTGGGAAGTTACCTTCCTCGTTTAGCAGGGATGGGAAAATCTCTTCTTGCAACATGTTAAGATACCTTTCGGCATTAAGATTTCCACTGACAAAAATTGGTCCAATAATTCTGTCACCCCATATCCCGGCCCACACCATCACTTTACCGGCACCTTGCATCTTCGTCGGACTCAGCCAGTTAGGGTTAGCATTACTCCAATAACGTATGTTTTGCCGATTAACCTCTCATTGACGTAAAAATTTGCTTCATCAGTAAACAAGATCTTACGTCAAACGCATATTCTTAGGGTATCTGAAACATAAAAACAAACGTTTAATTTTTCCTATGCTATGTATGGAAACTTACGGCCCACCCTGTACATTACATTGGGTTATACTTATAATTTTTCTAAATTGATGCCGATTAATCGGTATCGGCAAATTGGTATCGGCCGATTAATCGGTATCGGCAAAATTGAGGTATCGGTGCATCACTAATGTATATATTCATTTGTTCGTTCTTTCTCCTCATCTTGTGCGGAACGTTCTTCTACACAAGCGTCGTTCTTTACATTAATTATACTGTGTGTTGTTTGCAGTTAAAATGTATATATGTACGGCATACGAAGGTGCCCCCTCAGGGCATTGGTTTCTGCTCGTATGTAGGAGAATTACGACTTCTGATTAATCGAGGGCCATGGTGTAGTGGATAGCATATCTGACCGGCAATCGGAAGATCCCGGGTTCGATTCCCGGGTGGTAACCTCATTTTTCATTTGTTCGTTCTTTCTCCTCATCTTGTGCGGAACGTTCTTCTACACAAGCGTCGTTCTTTACATTAATTATACCGTGTGTTGTTTGTAGTTAAAATGTATATATATATATAATTATATATAATTATATTATATATATATATATATATATATATACTTAAAATATAACTTGTGAAAGCCAAATTTTTTAAAGAAAACTTATTTACTTCATGTCGGCTTGCATTTATATAGCTATATTGAATGTGAAACTTCTGTGAAGTGTTGTATGTAACTTGGTTTGAAGTTCAATTAGGAGTAGAATAAAGGATGGTTTCAAACGCTTTGCTTTATAAAAGGAATTACTCATATTATTAAGAAACTTATCAAAAACTTTTGTGATTTAGTTAAAAATTGAAACTATAATTACTTGCCCTTATGATGAAAGGATTATAAAAGGTCTGCTTCATTTGTTTCCGGATTATGACTGACAGTGAGTACTGAAAGAGATTTTGTCGTATCAATTTTACCTGATCACCAGTCTTAATTAGAATTCCAAAAAGTTATTTCTCATTCCACTATGTGGGCTAAGGCATTATATATATATATATATATATATATATATATATATATATATATATATATATATATATATACACAAACTCAGAATGGTTCCCTGAGAACCATTCTGTTTTAACATATATATATATATATATGAAGTAGGAATGTATTGCAAACAAAGCATTAATGAACTTTCAAAAAATGTATTTACAGTGGCGCTCATAAGTATTCGTACAGAGAAATATTTCAATTATATTCGTCCTTATATTTTGTACCATTGCATAAGATAGTTCTGAAAAGTTTACCGTTCATTTGGGAAAATGTAACAAATAAAAACATTAGTTTAACTCCAACATACAAGAATTTGAGGGGGAAAAAATTAAAATGCAAAAGTTTCCGTACATTTACTTGTAAAGTTATTTAATACTAGTAGAAGCCCGTAGTAAAAATACCACGCTTGAACAATCAACAGGGACAATTTTTTTTTTTTTAATGATATTTCCCGGAATGAGCACATACACAAACATTACCCGATTTCAGCTTTATATACACAGTATAGAAGATTATAATTTTCCCAAAGGTTTCAATTAATTTTAAGCAACTTTTACGTAATAATTTTTTTCTTCAAAAAGCCGTTTCCATATTTTAGGGTTGGACAGACAGACAGACAGAGAGCATAAGGCTATCATATATCCATACTAATAATTGTGACGGTCGAACTGCGAACTTTCTTTGTCTCTTATGGCCGGCCAAACTACTGGCCAGATTTGGATGAGACTTGGGGGATAGGAGTAACTGAGGCCGGGGAAGAACATAGACTATGTGGCGCCGGCCTCCGAGGTAATCTGAGGCCGCTAGAAGGAAAAAGAAAAATGATTCCAAGGCCTTTCGTGTATTCAGAAGTACACCTCGTCAGGGATGAATATATATGGGATATATATTCATCCCATATATATATGATAGCTCCGCCCATTTTATGACGTGGCTATGATGTCACTATCTTTCAACCAATCCGGAATACAGAGGCCTCTAGCGGCTTCAGATTACCTCAGAGGCCCATGCTACATAGCTTATGTTCTTCCCCTGCCTCAGTTACCCCTATTCCCCAAGTCTCATCCACATCTGGCCAGTGGTTTGGCCGGCCATAAGAGACAAAGAAAGAAAGAAAGAAAGTTCGCAGTTCGACCGTCCTGGAGCCTTACCCTACCAGGACAAGAAACTACGTAACCTTGTCGAGGTGTAGCAGCTTAAACTGACTGGAATGTCTGCCTGGAAATCTAGAAGGAGATTTCTGTAACTTGCGGGGGGCAATAGACATCCGGAAGGTACTAATTAGTAGTTTCGAACAAGCCAGGAAAGGCCTAGCAAGCCTCTGTTGGTTTTCTTTTGCTCAAGTACAACGCAGAGAGTCTCGGAACGGACGGACCACGGTTACGACTTTGGCGCGAAAACGGACTTTCTTTTGGATTACTACAATAAATGTCGGAACACTTAGAGATAAATGCGAAGAAATAGTCGAGTTCATGGAATCGAAATCTATACATATTATGGGAATCGCAGAAACCAGATGGAGAGGTGAAGGAACCAAGGTACTGCACAATGATTATAAGTGCATATACAAGGGCAGAGAAGAGGATACCAGATCGGGGGTGGCAATTATACTGTCCCCCGATTTTCTGAACATGTTGTTGGAGTGATAATGAAGAGTGAGAGATTGATGGGAGTGACCCTGAGCCTAAACGGAGAGAGACTATCGGTAATCCAGGCATATGCACCACAGAGTGGAAGATCACAGGAGGAAAAGGAAACTTTTTATGAGGATCTTCAGGGAATGATAGATGGGTTGCCTTATAGACGAAGAATTTTGATGGGAGACCTAAATCGCCATGTGGGTGGAGATCGAAATGGAAATGAAGACGTGATCGGGGCATTTGGTGTGGGGGAGAGAAATTTGGAAGGGGAAATGCTGGTAAATTTTTGTGCAAGAAATGTTGTTAGTATAATGAACACATTTTTTAAGCACCAGGAATCACATCTCTATACGTGGTATGGATGGAATAGTGGAACCAGAAATTATGATAAGAAGTCTCAGATAGACTTTATTGTGGTGGATAAAAAGCCAGTGGTGAAAGATGTAAGAGTAGTACCATCTGTGTCTTTTGACTCGGATCATAGACTTCTTAAAGCCAAAATTTTGCTTCCAGTACCACAAAATATAAAAAAGCCTAGAAGGAGAAGAGTGTGCACGGAGAATATACCAGAAAAACTGAGAGCTTAGAACTAGAACTGAGGAGGCTTTCGGACAAAGGGTAGCTAGGAAATAGTGGAGGAGGTTTGGGTTGAGTTTAGGAGAACGATGGAAGGAATACAGCGAGAGGTGACTGGAGAAAAGGTAGTTGGAGGGTCAAAAAAGAAAAAGACGGCATGGTGGACCCAGAAGGTAAAGGAGGCAGTGACAAATAAGATGCGTGCTTTTAGGAGATGGCTTAAGGATAGAAATGAGCAAACAAGGCAAGAATATGTCCAAATGAGAAACCACACCAACGAGGTTAAAAGAAGAGCGAAACGGTCTGTGTGGGAGAAAATAGGTAGAGACTTAGAAGAGGATTTTCAAGGCTCGAAGTAGTTACTGTATAGCATGGCTAAGAAGTATAAAAATGGAGAAAGCAAGAAAACAACAGTGGCGATTAAAAATGCCCATGGTGAAGTCCTCACTGATAAAAGCGAGTGGCCGCACGCTGGAACGAATACTTTAGACATCTTTTGAATAACGAGAACCAATATGATGAGGTGAGACGGGAGGAGCAGGTAAATCATGAGGAGCATGAGGGGGACAGAGAGATCACTAGAGAGGAGGTTATTCAAGCACTAAAGACTATGAAGAATAATAAAGCTCCCGGACCGGATGCAATTGTCAGAGAAACACTAAAAGCAGCTGGTGATCCTGCTGTGGACTGGCTGCTAAGCATTTTCCGGGTGGTGTGGTCGTAGGGAATTGTACCGGCAGATTGGGGGAGAGCAATTATATGTCCTATATATAAAATGAAGGGAAGTGAGAGGAATGTCAAAACTACCGTGGCATATCTTTGATGTGTCATGTGGAGAAAATATATGAAAGGATTTTGGAACATAGAATACGAAACATACTGGAACCTGGGTTACTGCAGTATCAATGTGGCTTTCGTGCAGGCCAGAGTACTATAGATCAAATTTCAGCAATAAGACAATATCTTGAGAAGAGCCGAGAATTCAGTTTGGACCGCTTCATATGTTTTTTGGATCTGGAGAAGGCATTTGATAGTGTGCCCAGGGAGAAGCTGTGGGTGGTTTTGAGTGAGAGAGTGCCACCCAAGCCTCTGAGAGCAGTAATGAGCACCTATAGTGTCTCCCAGAGCACGGTGGTGGGATCGGAGGAGTGGTTTGATGTAAGTACAAGAGTTAAACAAGGAAGTGTTCTGTCACCCACTTTATTTATTGGCTACATCAACAGGGTTATGGAACACATAACTGAGGAAATTGAAGAGGAAATAGAAATTTTTGGATATGTTGATGATGTGGCTGTTGGGACTAACACAGCACAATCCCTAGGGAGAATTATGCAGAGGTGGGATGAGAGATTGAGGGAGTATGGACTGAAAGTGAATTATGATAAAACTGAATATATGGTGGTAACGAGGGGAGCGAACGAGGATGGAATCTTTGTTGGGGGAAGGGAAATGAAAAAGACGGACACATTTAAATATCTTGGAAGTGTGATAGTAAATGATGCGGGTATGGATGCAGAGGTGAATGAAAGAATTGCTAAATATAGCAGGAATGTTTCCTTCCTGTACCCCCTATTAAAAGACCAAAACATCCCTAAAAAGGTAAAGACGCATATATACTCAACAGTATTGAAACCAATCTTACTATACGGCAGCGAGACTTGGGGCCTAACCACAAGGACGAGGGGAAAACTGCAAGCATCTGAAATGAGGGTCCTGAGATTGATAGAAGGAGTAAGTAGATTGGATAAAATAAGGAACACTGAAATAAGAAGGCGATTGGGTGTAACTTCGGTTAATGAGAATATTGAGAGGAACCAACTGAGATGGTACGGGCATGTGCAACGAATGCCGATGGAAAGGACAGCAAGAAGAATGCTGGAATGGGCCCCTCAAAACAGAAGACCAGTTGGAAGACCCAAGATCCGATGGATGGATAACATCAAGGGTGCTGTCGAGAAGTGTGGAATCAGTCTCCAACGGGCGAACTTGATGCGTGGAGATCGTCAGGCAAGCAGGAGGCTCGTCCGAGGGATCCCAACTGACAGACTACTTTAGATCTACCAGGCGCCTGGTAAGAAAGGTAAGGAAAAAAAAGTGTTATTGCACAAGAGGTTGGTCTCAGTATATACTATATAGAGTGAATTATAATCTAAGTAAAAAGAAAAGTGTTTATTTACGAAAGTGTTCTTCAAAACAACATCACTGATGTTGTTTACTGGACTTAATGGAGATTCGAAAATATCAAATCGGAGTCCAAGCTAATGAACCAAATCGAATCCTCTCCCGATTCGAAATCAAATCGAATCTCGAAGCTTCGCCTGACCCTAATATATATATATATATATATATAGATATATAGAGATATAGATAGAGAGAGAGAGAGAGAGAGAGAGAGAGAGAGAGAGAGAGAGAGATAGGTAGATCGATAGATCGATAGATAAATAGATAGAAAGAAAGATTTTGTGTGACCCTTTTTGCTTGAATGTTTCGTTTTAGGTATTTTTCTACAAGGTTTCTCTCTCAGTAGAAATTTTAGCCTATTCTTCAGAAGAAAATTGTTGCAATTCATTCAGATTCGAAGAGTTTCTTTTACGGACAGCTTTTTTTCAAATTAAACCATAAATTCTCGAATAAATTGAGATCTGGGCTTTGACTGGGCTACTCGAGAAGCTTGAAATTCTTTTGTTGAAGCCATTTCATGGTGTTCTTACTTTTATGTTTTGGATTATTATCTTCTTGCAGTAGTCAATTGCGACCCATTTCCAACTCACGAACCAAGGCAATACATTTTCTTCTAAACTTTCTTAATATTCCTTCGAATTCAAGATTCCATTGATGACAAGAAGCTTTCCTGGAACAGAAGCACTAAAGCATCCCCAAGGAACAAAACTACCACCACCATATTTAACCGTAGGAAGTATGTATTTTTCATTGGATGCAGTATTTGATTTTCGCTCATTATACCATTGCTCGTTGTTTCCGAATAATTTGATTTTGGTCTCGTCTGTCTGGAGAACTTTCCTCCAGAATGCAAATCCATCATTTTGATGATCTTTGGCAAATTAAACGAACTTCTTTGTGCGCTTTTCGTGGAAGAGGTTTTCTTCGTGCAACTCTTCCATGCAGACCAATCTTTTTCAATGTACGATGTACGGTAGAGGGATGGTCATCGAGCTTAGACAGTCTTAATGTTTGGCAAATATCACCTGCAGTCAGTCTTCAATTCGCAGCAGCCATTCTTTCAATCCCTCTAGCTGTACGTTCTGAAATCTTGCAAGGTCATCCACATGGTAGAGGTTTCATTGTTCCAAAGCTTTTCCATTTCTTTATAACTGCAGCAACCATCGTAAATGGAATTCGAAATTCTTCTCCTATCTTCCTATAACTCTTTCCAGACTCGTATGCAGCAATAACAGATCTCTTAAGTTCTGTAGACAGCTCTTTACCACGACGGCCCACTGCTTACTAATGGCTTGTACAGTCATCTTTCTTCCATGAAGATTCACAGAAAAAATTCTAGAATTCAGAATTGCCAACAGTCTCTAATCAATAAACAGGCAATTAGTTACAAAAAAATTAAATTCTTGAAGCCTAAGGAGGACCCACAATTATTAAATAATTTTGTAAACAAATGTACGGAAACTTTTGCATCTTAACTTTTTTATTTTCTTCACATTCTAATGTTTTACATTATATGCTGGAATTAAACTAGTTATTTTATTTGTTAAATTTTTTCATACTGTAAACGAACGGTAAATTTTTCATAACTATCCTCTGCATGGTACAAAAGAGAGGTAACATTGACCGGTAACTTTTTTTTTGTATCACTTGAATTTCCCCTTCAATTCGTCGTGAGATCGTTATGAATAATTTTTGTGTTAATTTTCGTGTTTTTCTTCAGTATAGTTAGTGTTCGATTACTTACTGTAACATTCTCTTTGTTTTCAATCTGTTTCGCTCCAAAGTGACTTTTACTTCCTGCTGCTCAGTTAAATCAGACGTCAACTGCCAATGACATCCTCAAAACTGAAGTTCCTAAAAAATTATACGTACTACATTGTCTCAGGATAAACTGTCAAATTTGGCTACCTCCACTGAAAAGAAAATTAGGAAACAAATAAGTTATTCACTATTTTGCGTCTAGAAAAAATATGAAATATATGAAAAAGCAGAGTTGATGAAAAATGCAGAAGAATGTAGAAAAAAGTAGGAAAATGTAAAAGTATTACTGATTATTTTGTGTTGCTACTGATTATATTTTATCAATTTTCTGTTACAAAATAAATTTTGCCACTCAAAATTGATATCTGCGTTTGAAAGGATACGGGCTCCCCATATACAGAGCGGAGACCCTTTTACTGTATGGGCTTATGAGTACTGAGCAATACTCATTTATTAGGACTAAATGTCCTTAGTGAGATATCCATATCCCAGTATGATGTTTGCTTTTCTGTTGGCTGTGGAAGCTCCTTCAGATAATTCCTATTAGTTTTCAAACTCTTGCAATTTTAATAATGTAGTGTTCATTGAATTCTGTATTCGATGATATTATTGCTCCAAGACCCCTGACTTGTAGGTTTGGTGTTATCTGTTTGTCTTCTAGTGTTTTGTATCCTTAGTAATAGTTGAAATTTTTCTTCGTTGAACTTCGTATTGCTGTCTTCCGCCCACTTCAATAATGTTTCACTGTCGTTTTGTAATTTTTCTCTTTCACCTCCATCTGATATTTCTTTGCATATCTTTGTATCATCCGCGATAAACGTTATGACACTGTCATTAATATCTTCATCAGTGTCTACAATCACTATGATAAACAGCAAGGAAGTTAATACTGTACCTTGTGGGACAGAGCTGACGACTTCTAAGACTTCATATTTAACTCCCTTTACTACCATTCTGTGTTCTTTGGGTTAGAAAATTAAATATGTATCGTCCTAACTTTCAAATAATTCCTGTTTTCTTAATTTTGTGTGCCATAATTCTATGATCACATTCATCGAAGACTTTAAAATAAGTGCATATTACATCTGTATTATGACCGCGACACAATATTTCTAGTATATTCCCTTGGTAATCTAATAACTTTGTGAAGCATGATCTTCCAGCCCTGAAACCATGTTGGTTTGGACTGAATAAATTCTTTTCTTGGAGGTAGTAAGCAATTTTGTCCCTAATTACACGTTCAAAGCTCTTTATAAGTTGGGAGATGAGAGCTACTGGCCGATAGTTCTTAACTATTGTTCTGTTACTTCTTTCAATAAAGGGCCAGTGTTCTTAGGGAGAGAAATTTGTTCTGTGTTAAGTGATTTCCTTCAGAAACATAGCACCGCATATGTCTGGCCCTGGAGCATAATTTTCTCATGTTTTGAGAGAACCTTAATTATGTCCTCTTCAAAGAATTCAGACTCCATTAATAGATTCGTGCCCGTACTTGTTCTTGTTTGAATTGTATTTATTTCAAGGAATTCATCCAGATTTTCTATTCTCAACTTGGACTTAGGGGGAATGAACACCCAATAGAAATGTTCCCTCAACAACTTGCTCATCTCTTCTAGGTCATTTATATATTCATTTACTCTATCCCTTAATGGACCAATATCATCTTTACATTTCATTTTTCTTTTCGCAAAGGCGTAAAAGCATTTTGAGTAATGTTTTTGTTTTCTTCTACCTTAATCTCCTCTTCGTTTGTCTTATGAAGGACTTGTCTTAGATGCAGTTCTATTTCGTGTACCTTCTTTTCTAGATTGATTCTCCTTGCTTCAGTTTTGCACCCGTCCATATTTTTTACGTTTTGTTTCCGTTGTCTAAATAGCATTCTGATTTTTCTCTCGAGTTTGTTGTTTTCTTTTTCGTCTCTTCGGAGCATGGTTCAATAATATGGGTTCACTTTGGTTTTCTACTATAAATAATATTTCTTCCGGGGTTCGCTCGCAAAGTAGTAATTCCCAATTTAATTTCCTTAAATCTACATTTATATTTGCTTGTCCATTTTACTTTCTTTGAATTCATATTTAAACCTTCAATTATTCCTTTTGTCTCTCTAGGATGTGTTTTAGGTCTTCTGGTTGCTAACTTTATTTGTATATCGATTAAGTTTTGGTCTAAAGAATTTGAGTGCATTGCGTTTTTATTTATTATTATATCATTGTTATTTGTTAAAATTAAATCCAAAATGTTCTCTTTTCGAGTCGCTCAAAGATTTCCTGTTTAGTGCATAATTTTCCATAATATCTAATAGTATTATTGCCTGAGTTCTGTCATCTTATGTAACGTTAACACTGAACTTCTCAACATATATAATCTCATTATTTTTCTTCCTTGTTATGAATGGAAAGTTAAGATACTTACAAATTAAAATATTTGGTTGGGGTTTTAAGTGATTTTAACGTGCTTTTTATTTCACTTGCAGCGAATTAAAATCCTTTTTCTGTAGTATTTGGTGGTCCGTACACGTTCAGAACGATTAAATTTAGTTCTTTTACTGCTAATATAAAAATTTCGATTGTGCTATTTGATTTCCTTATCTTCATTTCACCTGTGTACGTGTCTTTCATATAAATATAACAGCCTCCTCCTGTTCTAGCAAAACTATTCGCTCTGTATATGTTGTATTCCCTTATTGTTATTTTCGTGTCTTCGATACAATTTCCACATCCTTTTTCTCATTTATGCAAGTGTGTTTTCATTAAGCACATGATATCTGTGTTGGTTTCTAGAGTTAGATTTTTTAGGTATTGCAATTTTCAATGTTGTGTCATTGCACAGACCTTGTATATTTGTATATAGTAAATTTATATTTTTAATAGGTTACGTTGTTCAGTAGTGTTGGATGTTCATTGGTATCCTCTCGGTTCCTGGTCGGTGTCATTAGTTGGGCCGTTGCACTTGAGAGTACTGAGGATGTGGCCCTTGGTACCACTGCAGTTGCTGAGTTAATTTTGGGTGGTATTGGGCAGGTTGATGATGTATGTACGTATTGGTGGTGTGCATATATCTGCGAACTCCAGTCTTTTCCCCATTAAGAGTGATAGTTGTTCTTTTATCATTCTCATTTCTTAAAAACAAATGCCCTTCGTCGATCATGTTGTCACTTCTCTTACTTAGGGCTTGAGCTGTTTTTCTTCTTCCTCTTTTTTTTGTGTACCATTTATGCAAAAATAAGGGCGTTTCATACTGAGACATTTTTTCCTCTCTAATTGAATGGTTGTACATAGAAGGATGAAAGTAGCAGCAACTCTCTCCGTATCGAAAAATTCCATTCTTTATTACGTTAAAACTTTCTTTGATAGTTATACATGCATCTGAAGCCATATTTACACGATCCGATTTTGTAGTACTCGCATATGGTCCTTCTTTTAGATTCCCTTTGAGTCCTGTGAGATTCAATTACTCTTATTTGTTCCAGCACCATTTCTTCCCTGCTCAGTGGCTCTTTAATCTTTGGTGTGCTTTCACTTTTATTTATAATGCTGCTATCTTGTGCTATGTGAGGTTTTTTCTGCACCTCCATTTAGTTCCGAGTCCTGAATCCCATTTTCAATTTCGCTGGCGTTCTCTGTAGTTTCCTGTTTTTCTGTTGCTGAACTTTTTGCAATTGTTTCTTCTAATTCAACATTCTCCATTCCCGTTTGCACGAATTTTATGTGCATTTACATGCACTTGACGCACTCGACGTCGAAAAGCAAATGATTTTGTTATTCCTTCATTCATCATTTTTTCTATCCTTTTTCCTACGTTATGTATTTGTAGTACTTACTGTAAATATATTGTACGGAATGCATTTTGAGCCAGTGGTCGTGTGCGCTTCATTTTCGCGGAGCTGGTAAGAGGCACATTCCATTAAGCATAACCTATCTCTATTCAGCTTTCTCGGTTTAGAGCAATTTACACATTTTTTCATATTTCTGGCATAGTTTTCCTTTCGTTATGCTTTCCGCTTTTCTAATTTCGTCTTTGAAATCTAATTCCTTTTTCCTCATTCCTGTGCAGTAGAATTTCACTGAAGCCTTTATTTCGTTTGAATTATTTTCAATTTACGTTATTTTTATTTGTGCAAGAGCTTTTACTTAATAAATTAGTTTTACGCATTTACTAACGCGTTATACATCCACTGGTACAGATAGAATAAACCGGCCAATTGATATTCACGCGTTATTTTGATGTTAGCACAGAGCGAGAACAAGGCGTTCGTATACCACGTGGTATAAACATACACACACACACACACACAACCTTAACCTTACAACCTTACAAAGGTTCGCGCGATGATTTCTCATTTCGCGAAGGTCAAGCTTGTCGCCCCTCCTCTCGAGTTGGCCTGGTGAAGTAGTGAGTTGGATTCTTGCGCTCTCCACCTCACATAGCCAGGTACGCCCGGCTCATCGGGGATTGTTCTGAGCCAGGCGTCTAGTCTTCTTTTGAAGATTTCCACTGCAACTCCCTTCGTGTTTCTTAGGTCTTTGGGCAACTGATTAAACAGTTTTGGTCCTCTCACTACAAAACTATTTTCTTTCAGGGTTAAGGATGTTCCCTGTCTCGCCTTCAATTTGGGAATACGACACAGTCTACCGCTTCTACTTTCCACCGTTGTTTGGGGAGTTATGGGATTCAGAGTAAGATTAGGGACTAGTTTCTCCATTATTTTCCAAGTGTAAATAATGGTGTATCTCTCTCTTCTCCTTTCCAGTGAATATAGGTCTAGTTCTCGTAACCTTTCCCAGTAATTTAGTTCTTTGCACCCATTGATCTTGGCTGTGAAGCTTCTTTGGATCCCCTCCAGCTGTCTAATGTCTTCTTTTTTATATGGGGATGTTAGGACCGAGCAGTATTCCAATTTGGGTATTATCAGGGTTTTCAGTAGAGGAATCATTACATTCCTATCCCTTCGTTTAAAGGTTCTCAATATCTGACCCGTTATTCTCTTTGCTCTGTTTACTGCTATCTTATTTTGTGTTTCAAATTTCGCATCATCTGTCATTACAACCCCTAAATCTTTTGCTCTGGAATTTCTCTGAATTTCCTGTCCATTTGGGGTATAATATTCCATGGATTTAGGTCTTCTCTTTTTCCGTACCGTAATAGCTGAAATTTCTCGGTGTTAAACTTCATATTGTTGTCTTCCGTCCACTTGTAGATTTTGTTTATGTCGGTTTGTAGAGATCCTATGTCTTCTGGGTTTCTTATTTTTCTACTGATCTTTGTGTCATCCGCAAAGGATGTTACTGTGCTGTCTCTGGTAACGTCCTCATCTATGTCAGTTAGCATGATTATGAAGAGTAGTGGAGCTAATACTGTTCCTTGTGGTACTGAGCTGAGGACCTCTGATTCTGATGAAGATACTCCTTGTACTGTAACGACTTGCCTCCGCTCACTAAGGAAATTATATATCCATTTCCCTACTTTTCCTGTTATTCCCATATATTTCAGTTTATGTATTATGATTCCGTGGTCACACTTGTCGAACGCTTTAGCAAAGTCTGTGTATAGTACATCATAGTTTTCATTACTTTCAAGTGAATCAATAATGTTGTTGTAGTGTTCCATTAGTTGTGATAGGCATGATCTGCCTGACCGAAACCCGTGTTGGTTATCATTGAATTTTTTCTGAGTTTCCAAAAAGTCATAGATTTTCTGTCTAACTATTCTTTCAAATATTTTAGTGAGATGGATGTAAGCGACACTGGCCTATAGTTTTTGGCCTCGGATCGATCTCCTCCTTTATATATTGGGACTATGTTCGCGCTCTTCAGGATGCCCGGTATTTCTCCCGTGTCTAATGATCGTCTCCATATCCAGTATAGGGGCTCAGCGATTGCATTCTTGCAGTTTTTGATCAGTGTGGCATTCCATTTATCCGGTCCTGCCGCTGAGTGTGTTTTTAGTTTCCCTATGGCTTGTGTAATATCATCCGTCGTAAAGTCGAAATCCGTTATACTTTCCCCTTGTGGTTCTTCTTCAAAGAACGCGTTTCTATCGCATATCAATTTGTCAGTTTTTGGGATACTGAAAGATGATTCATACTGAGCTTTTAATATTTCAGATACTTCTGTTAGATCATCAGATAAATCACTGTTCTCATTTTTTAAAGGTCCGATAGTCGCATGGTTTTTCGACTTTCTTTTTGCGAAATTATAGAAGTACTTTGAGTTAGCCTTTATCGCTTCTATAGCGTCATCTTCTTTTTCTGTATGCTTCTCGATTAGTTCCTGTATGACGACATCGATACTTTGTAGTTTATCATTTAATATTTTTCTGATGTTGTTATCTTTACAATTACTTAATTTTGCAGTCACTCTTTTTCTCTTTCGGAACAATGCCCTCTTTTGTCTTTCGAACCTGCTTCTCTTTCCTCTTTGTTGTATCTTTGGGACATGTTTTTCCACAATTTCTAACGTCTTCTCCTCTAACGTCATTAGCATCTCTTCCGTTGTCTTGGCCTCGAAAATGGTTTTCCAATCTATTACTTCCATGCTGGATGTCACATCTTCCCAGTTTATAGCTTTGGAGTGAAAATTAAAAATTTCGAATTTGCTTCTTTCTGTTGTGCGTGTTCTTTCCTTTCCTGTTGCCTTTATATTAGTTGTTATTTCAATGATGTTGTGGTCTGATATCATAGTTGGGGATATTTCTACATTATCAATTAGATTACTGTTGTTTGTGAATACCAAATCTAGGCAGTTGTTTTTTCTTGTGTTTTCTGTTATTTCTTGCGTTAACATAAATTCATCAGCTAAAGCTAGTAGCATTTTTACCTGCTCCTGGTCTTCTCGTGTGCCCCCCTTGTCCTGGTGTATACATATATTTTTTCCTATCCTTTTATATTTCATGAATGGGAAATTAAAATCACCACAGAGAAAAATATTTGGGGTTGGAGAGTGTAGATCTTTTACCAAGTTTCTTACCTCTGTAATGGAATCTGAAAATTTTGAGGTTGGCGTGTTTGGGGGTCTGTACATTACAATTAGTACCATATTTAATTTTTCAATTTTTGCTGCTACACATTCTACGTAGTTGTTTGAGGTACTTATAGCCATTTCTGCTATGTGCCTTTCGCGTGTGTAAATAGCACATCCTCCTTTACGTCTCACTGTTCTGTCGGCTCGGAGGATGTTATAGTTGTCAATTTGTATTTCTTTTTTCAATACAGGACTCACAATTTTCACAGTTCGCCTGGCAGTCCTTTAGATGAGTTTCCGTGAGGCATGCAAAGTCTGCTCCGGCTTCTTGCATGAGTCCTTTCAGGTATGCAACTTTGTTCGTGGAATGGTTTGATTTAAGGCCCTGTATGTTGGCTAGGATTATTTTTTTTTTTCTCTTTCTTTTTCGCATACAGGTGGTTCCGATTTGTTTTCCAATGGGGGTGCCGGTTTCGTTGCCTTGTGGTCCTCCGAGAATTTACCTCTTTTTATCTTTGTCGGTACCTGTTGTCCCGATAACGCATGATGAGTGCTTTGTTCGTACCTTCTGTCCGGCTCTCGGATTTCTATATTTATATTTGTCAGCTGGTTTTGTAATTGCTGGAGAGTATTTAGCAGCTGAAATGTGTTGGCTGCGTCTTTTTTTCTGTTCCCTCGTTGCGTTCCTTTGAGGGTGGTGGTATCGGCATTTTTTTTCGTATTTGCAACTCCCATATCTTTCATAAGTGTTGCAGACCGTAAGATGGTGGAACATGCATTTCTTATCAAACTTGCAGTATCCACTTGTGTAATGCATTTTGCATAATGTGGGATGTGCATATATGCATTGCCCATCCCGATATCTGCAGTTTCCTTTCGCGTAGTATTTGCATACGATATTTTCTACGCTTCTGCTTTCTTTCTTATTATTTTCCAAGTTCTTAGTTTTGGCATTATCATTATTTTTCTTTGGCTGTTTATTTTCTACGTTTTTAGTTATTATCTTTTTATCATTTCGCTCGTTGGACCGTTTGTCTACTTCGCCACTTTTACTTATTTCTTTCCTTTCATCTATGTCTTCCTTCCGTATTATATTGTTTATATCGTTATTTGTTATTAAATTGTTGTTCGTTATTATGCTGTTATTCGTTATTTCGTCTTCTCTCTCATCCACCCTGTTTTTCGTTGGGACCATTTCGGACCATGTGTCCCCATTATTTCATTCTTTTTTGTAACTTTCGAGTCTGCTATCTCCATTTCTTTAAAGACCGCGAAAGAATTTACGGTCTGTGTACATGCGCCACATAGAAATTTGATCCCCACGACGTGTTTCGCGTTCGAGACAAGAGTTATTTCCCTATCATTCCAATTCATGCAGTTAAAGTCGTTTAATCGTTGGCAGAAATCACATAATCGCTAGTTTCCGTTGTTACTAATTGCACAAATTACAGATTAAGTGAGAATTTGGACCCATATCCATGCTATTCCTTAATTAGCGTAAGAAGAAATACCCACACAAATTCTTTATTTATTTATTTTTATTTCTGTTTCTTTCCTTTCGATGGTCGAGGGTATTTCGAGGGTTTTCTGACCTTTGCGTTTTATGACCTTTTTCCTGCTTTGTTTCAAACTTTCTCGAATGCCAACCGTATTTCGTTTTGAATATATACGTTAAAATTGGTGATAAATTATGTAAACTGTATTGCACTTTCTTAATTTTAATGAATTTCACTTTATAATTTATATGCACGGATTCACTGATACTTTATACACTTTCGGGTGCAAACAGAATAAACCGCCGAGTAGATTATTCCCTTCTAATTTGGGTGTTAAATAGAGAGAGCAAACAGCACGTCCATTCACCACAGGGTACAAGCAACTATATATAAGCACACCGGACAAAAAATTAGTCACCCCTCTCAGAATGTACCTAATAACGTGTGACGGCGCCTCTGGCCTTGATAACCGCACGAATCCGGCGAGGCAGAGACTCTACGAGGTTGTGCATGTACTGAACATCGATATGCTGCCACTCGTTCATCAGCCGGTCCCGAAGTTCCGCCAGAGTCCGTGGGTGTCTATTCCTGCGCTTCACTTTCTGTTTCCAACCTGAACAACACCTTCGACGCATTCAGGATTAAAGGCTTCATTGGACCTGCGATGTACTCGTCGCCTCCCATCATTGGAGAACAAACAAAAACGGGACTCATCGGACCAAATTACACGTTTCCAAACTGCCGCAGTCCAGTTTTTGTGCCTCTGAGCCCATTTATAACGTGCCAATTTGTGACTTGCTGTTAACAGCGGCCTCTTCCGTGGTACCCTGCTCCAGATGTCCATCGCATGCAGTTCTCGTCGCAATGTCCGTTCGGAAATTGGTCGCTGGAGAACCTCATTGGTTTCTTGGAGCAATTGTTCTCTGGTTTGAAAACGATTTGCAGTTACTAGACGAGAAACATGGCGGCGGCCCCTATTGTCGAGAATTGTTTTCCGGCCACAGTTACGCCGTCGATTGTCAGTTGATTGCGAACTACACCACTCTTTGTAAACTCGCTGGACAATACGCGTTGACACACCAACAAATTGGGCTACTTCAGACATTTTGTGTCCGTGGGCTCTGCCAAACACGATGGCTCCTTTTTGCCACTGAGGAACGTCTGCCTCACGACCCATTTTGCAGACTATATCCAACACACACTTTGTTCTTCACCACCTCACGAAACAGATCTGATCCTGTGTGCTACGTCACCGCTACTTGTCACTTACCAATGCTACATCAGCGCCCTCTGTGTGACCTTGAACTTCCTAC
The DNA here is from genome assembly GCA_023014485.1 of Bathynomus jamesi. NCBI lineage: Eukaryota > Metazoa > Arthropoda > Malacostraca > Isopoda > Cirolanidae > Bathynomus > Bathynomus jamesi. The sequence continues at coordinate 32,841 of JAJOZX010000332.1, read as the reverse complement.
TATCGGTGCTATTAGGGGTGACTAATTTTTTGTCCGTGTGCTTATATATATACACACGGTGGGCCAATAAATCCCGTGCACTTTTAGTCGTAACTCAGTGAAAGTATGTAAACGGCAAGGCAAAAAGAGACCATGCTTTTAGCTTGAAAATGGTGTGTTCAGTTTTGAAAATGCGGTTACATATTCCGTGAAAATAATGATTTAAACAAAGGACTTCTAAAAAACTCGTTTCCGGAGCTTACTTGTCAAATCCATTAAGGATTATCGTTTGATGAAACTTTTCATCAAACGATAATCCTTAATGGGATCCCTCAGTCTTTTCCTCCAGTGGTCATTCACTCTCGCAATGGCATGCTAATTCAGCTCGTCACCACGTGCGAAGTTTCTCTGTCATGCGCTGCACATCTGATTTTTGTTCGGGCGCATACCACAAACCAATTGACTGCATCTATGTCATAAAATGGCTGGTATTCATGTCCTATAATTTTAATTTTAATCGCAAAAAAAATAGTAAAACTGTAACCGCAATTTCAAAAAAGAATAAATTATTTTAAAGGTGACAAGGGGTCTATTTATTCTTTACCGCGTTTAAATATTTTTAGTGAGTCACCAGTAATTAGCTTGCGAAAGGTGTCCGTGATTTATTGGCCTATCATTTATATATATATATATATATATATATATATATATATATATATATATACACGAGGGCCACTCAATATCTTTTGCCCCACCTTCTTTTCTCTTTCCAAGTTTCTTGTAAGTTCCAGAAATTTTGTACACAAGTAACAGTTACATACCTTTTCCACAAGTTTTTATTTTCCACATAGTCTCCATCCTTTTCTACGGCTTTCCTCCGCCTCGAAACAAGGGCCTTTATTCCTTGCTGGTAAAAGTCCGCTGGGTTCCTCTCCAGCCACCCCTTAACCTCCTCAACAACCTCATCGTCACTCTGAAACTTTCTTCCACGAATAGCATCCTTCATTGGCCCAAACAAATGGAAGTCTGAAGGTGCCAGATCCGGGCTGTATGGAGGGTGGGGTAACACAGTGAAGCGCATTTATGTGATGACATCTCTTGTTTGCAAACTGTTGTGTGGTCTTGCGTTATCGTGCAAAAGAAGGACGTCTTCCAGTTTTCTCTCCGGTCGAACTCGCTTTATACGTCTCTGGAGTCTCTGTAGGGTAGCAATATATGTCTCTGAGTTGATTGTTTGTCCTTTCTTCATAATGTCGACCAGAATCACCCCTTTCATGTCCCACAAGATGGTGGTCATAACCTTCCCTGCAGAGGGAGCCATTTTGAACTTTTTCTTGCGTGGGAAGTCTGCGTGATGCCACTCCATGGATTGGCGTTTAGTTTCAGGTTCAAAGTGGTGTACCCAAGTCTCATCCCCAGTCACAGTTCGTGAAAGGAAGTCATCCCCTTCTGTCTCGTATCGAACCAACGACTCAGAAGCAATTTCTTTTCTTTGAGCTTTGTGATCTTCAGTCAGTTGGCGAGGAACAAACCGTGAACACACTTTTGAGAATCCCAGTTGCTGAATTATCGTATTCACACTTCCTTCGCTAATTCCTAGCTCTGGTGATAGCTCCTTGTATGTGACGCGCCGATTTGATCGAATGATGCTGTTAACGTTGCACAGTGTGAGATGTCAGCCGATGTGGGTGATCGCTGCGTGGCTCATCATCGAGGCTGGCTCTCCCTCTCTCCGATGATCTCATACGTTTAGACCAGCGTCCAACTGTGCTTCGATCAACAACAGCATCTCCGTAAACGTTTTGTAGACGTTTGTGAATATTTCCAACTGTTTCCTTCTCTACGGTTAAGAACTCGATAACAGCTCTCTGTTTACAACGCACATCACTGTCAGACGCCATTTTCGAAACTGCGTTAACCATCGGTTTTATACAAGGGCGTTTGAAAGTGGTTTTGTACATGGAGGGAGGTTCAAACTGGAAAAGTCCGGTTATGTGAAGCGCAGAAAGTTCAAACTTACGGCCCAAAAGACATTTCAGCCCCATGACCTATTATTTAGCTAAGAAAAAGGGGGGGGTAAAATATATTGAGTGCCCCTAGTATATTAGTGATGTAGCGGTTGTCATTTTTCGTAGCTCTGCGGTTGCGGTTGCGGAGCTTACAAATAGAGCTCCGCGTGGTTGCTGTTGCGATTATGTATCCTATAACATCATAATATTACCTAAGAATAAACAACACCATAAAATACCGCGTTTTATCCACACTTTTCACAGTCTACAATGTAATGACTATAATCTAAACTGTAAAAATTGTGTTTCCAGGATGCGGGACGAGGACCCAATGCATTTTGCATCCCACCAACCACTTTCCCCAACCACCGCCCATTCGAAAGTGGTGTATATATCATAATTATAATACACACACACACACACACACTATTTAATCCTTATATTTAAATTGAATTGCTGGGAGACTGTATTTCAAAAATAAAAGTTTGTCAGCTTTGTCCCCCTTCAGCCTATTCTTTTTTTCATCGTAGATGATCCCTGCTCCACTAAATAATTGTTCACTAGGAACACTTGAGGGAAGACATCCAAGGTATGTCCGAGCCAGTTTGCTCAAATTTTTGTATTTCTTTGGATTTGACCTCCACCAAGCCAAAGCATCATCTTCTTGTCCAATCCTTTTCTCTTTGTGATCATTTTTTGCGAGTCTCCTCTTCACTCAGTTTCGGTCTCGTCATTACTACTGGAAGCCAATAGAGCACTCATTGAGTCCATTATTGTTATTGATTAACTCGTAGAAGCTGATACCTGGCCTAAATCAATCAGTGGTTTCTTTGTTGGTGGTTCACTGGCTGTCTCCGAGTCCGATGATGTTTGAGTTTTGTCCATTTCATCACAAAGATATCCCAATTTTTCCTGAACACCTTTTGTGACGTGTGAAGTGGAAACAAATTTTGCTTTGTACCTTGGATCCAAATAGGTAGTCAAAGAATGCATGTTATTTGCTTCTAGGCCATCAAATCTCCTTGCTAGTTGTGTGCGCATTAGCTCCTTCATTGTTTTGATTCCACGATCAGTTTCAGAATCACCACTTCGAGGTTGCAGCACATTTTTCAGGGAAACGACGAGGGGAATAACCTCAGATATGGAAGAGGTGGAACTACTCAATCTTTTTGTGATATCATCGAGTGGTTCCAGCACAGCCACACAGTTTGACAAGAGAGTGAAGTCGACGTTAGCGAGTGGTTGCATTTTGAAGTTAGCAGCGCCATATAGACTCAGTGGTTCCTTCAACTTCAATGTTCTCTGCATTATGTGATAAGTGCTGTTCCACCGTGTGGCGACATCATGAATGACTGTAAGTTCAGGTTGATCTAAGCGTTTCTGAATTTTTTAACTCATCCTGCGCCATCGTAGAATGATTGAAATGAGTAGCGATGGATCGAAATTTAGCTAACAAGTCACTGAGAGAATTTTTTGAGGATAACCCACCTTTGATTACAGGTTGCAGTTTATGAACAGTGCACTCAATATTATGGACACCAGTGAGAAACAAAGTTTTGATCATGTTTGCTCCTGAGTCGCGCATTACACAATGGATGGATGAATGGGTAATATCCCACTTCTGAAGCATCTGCTCAAATTTTTCTGACAAGTATTCTCCAGTGTGGCGATCTTCAAGTGGCATTACTGACCACCAAATTGGTTCGCTTGAAGTCTTGATTCACTGCATGGCATGTCAAAGAGAGTAAATACACTCCAGCAGACGTGTCTGTCCATGCATCCGTTGTCAATGATACTTTCGAATCTTTTAGAGGCTCAAGAATTTTGAACACTTTCGTTGAAACAAAGTCATAGATATCGTTGCACACAAGATCAATGTAGAACTGACGTTGTTCCACTTTATACTGTGGAGATGTTTCAGCCATGAGTCTCATGAAACCAAAGTCCTCAACGTGGCTGAATGGCAAATCATCCATTATTATCATTTCGGCTATGCGATAGTCCAGTGATTTTGATTTGGAATGATTCGCATCCAAAATTTTGACTTTTTCGAAGCAACTTTCAATCGTCTGATTCTTTTCTTTCACTGCACACTTCATTTCCTGTAGGGATGTAAGAGACACTTTTGATTTATTTTTCTTCTTTGACTGTTTATTAGCTTCATTTTCACTAGATATCACTTCATTATATTCCTTCTTGTGCATTGAACGCAGATGGTTTTTTAAGTTAGGGGTACGCCTTTCCTTTCGTGAATAGTTCTCATTACATATGACACACTTCCCTACATCGTTTGACACTCTCGAGAAGTACTTCCACACTGCACTCGTAAATCGCTCCATGATGGTTGCACCACAGTCTAACACTTAACTAATGAGTTGAAGCACGTTACGTTACAAAGGCAGCGACGAGAGCTAGCGCAACACAACCACCCTCACTCGTGTCTGAACAGATACTGAAGCTGGTGCTTTAGTTTGGTTTGTGACTTGGTAGTGAAGGTTGCCTAATTTCTAATAAAAAAATTGAGTGTTTTTGATCTTTTTTATCAACAGTGATTATATATCATCATTGCTTTATTAAATATAATTAAAATAATGCTTTTCTAGTCACCAAGCGTTGATAAATGTCAGTTATTACATAATGCACTTATTCATCCAGTCCAAGTAGCAATTCTAGACATGTCGCAATTAGGGCGTAGCAAACTTTTACTTTTTTGCACCCTTCAGTGAAAGCATGAGGCATGACAGGAACAGCATTTGGCGACGTTTATAGCATTTATAGCCACTACACTAGCATTTATCGCATTTGATTCCCCCACGTAAGAAGATATCCTCAAACAACCGCAGATAAATGCGGTTGCGGTTGCGGTTGCGGAGCTGAGAATATGTGCGGTTGCGGAGCTGAGAATATGTGCGGTTGCGTTTGCGGACAACCGCTACATCACTATATATATATATATATATAATATATATATATATATATATATATATATATATATTATATATATATATATATACACACACTGTGTGTATATATATATGTATATATATATATATATATGTATATATATATATATATACACACACTGTGTGTATATATATATGTATATATATATATATATATACACACACTGTGTGTATATATATATATATATATATATATATATATATATATATATATATATATATATATGGTTGTTCTGCGTCAGGGGTAGATGACTTATCGAATAAGCACTTAAAATATGCAAATGACGTAGTATGTCTGCATATATCATTGCTCCTATCAGCCATGCTTGCTCATAGCTATATCCCAGCAGAGTTCATGAGGGTATATATCTTGCCCCTGGTCAAAAATAAGTACGGAGACATTCTGTCCAGCAATAATTACAGGCCTATTGCTGTCGCTTCCTGCTTCTCGAAACTACTAGAAAAACTCTTGTTACTCCGATTAAATGATTTCCTCTGGCCATCTCCTAATCAGTTTGGCTTTAAAAGGTCCCACTCAACTGACCTGTGTATCTATGTACTTAAAGAAACAATATCTAAATACATTGACAGTACTTCAACCATTTATAGTTGTTTCCTTGATATAAGTAAGGCATATGATAGGGTGAACCACAATATTTTATTTGCAAAACTAGAAGACAGGATGGTTCCCATGTACATATTAAATTTATTGAAATTTTGGTATTCCCACCAATCTTTCACTGTTAGGTGGAGCAATGTACTATCCGAGTGTTTTGGCTCCTCTTGCGGGGTGAGACAAGGCCCCCTGCTCTCCCCTATGCTGTTTAATGTGTATATTGACGGATTAATTGCTTCACTTAATGAGGCAACAGTGGGATGTTGTATAGATAACATGAGGATAAATAACTTAGTTTATGCCGATGATATGGTGTTAATAAGTCCCTCTGTTAAAGGTCTGGATCGGCTACTAAATGTCTGCGAAGTGTATTCGCAGAAACATGATATTCTTTTTAATGTTACAAAAACTAAGGTTATGCAATTTCATCCTAAAGCTGTAATCAGCCAGCTGATATAAGGTTTAAAATGAATGGTGAAGTAATTGAGGAAGTACAACAGTTTAAGTATTTGGGTCAAACTATTACCAGCTCCTTGAGTGATGACTCGGATATAAGAAAACAATCTCGAAGCCTGTGTGCTAAAGCGAATATGACCATAAGGAACTTTCGATTCTGTACAAGTGAAGCTAAAGACACATTCTTTCGTACTTTCTGCAGTAATTTGTCGAAGGTAGTTACGTAATGAGAATTATACACCTTATAAAATATTGTATTGCTAATACTTTCAATGTTTAAACTTAAACTGATGCTTGATAGGTATGCCCATGGTATGAAAATTTCATTAGGTAGAGGTGGGTATAGGTGTCAGTAAAGAAATTTCTCTTTGGAGCGATATTGATATAGAAAGCGAAATACAAATATACAAGTATATAGCTATAGAAATGAACTTTAAATGCCATCCCTCATATGTATGGAGAGAATAAACCAATAAATGCTCTCTTGCAATAACGTTTCCTGCTACAGTTTATTCTCTGTCTATATTTACGTGACGTGATGTTGGAAAGAAAGGCTTTCTGATTGCTTCTAATAACTTTATTTCTTCTTTCGACCTGAATTAGAGGACGCTGAATAATAACCTAGACTCTAATTTTCTTCCCTATTTATTGAAGGCATTTGGGAATTGCATCAATGCAACGTCTTTCTGTGTGTGTATATATATATGTATGTATGTATATATATGAAACACACATCCAGATAATATTGGGTGTCTTTATTTGATGACGTTTCGGAAAATCACTTTTCCCATCCTCAAGGCCTATAAAGATTACTTTTATGTTTCATTTTAAGTTGAAGCTTATTTTATTCATAGCAACAGAATTCTTACTCTTAAAACACTGTACTTTTGATTTTAAAATTCTACTTTTTATTTCAATTTGATTGAGCAATTTTTAAATTGTATTTTACCTCGATTTTGCTTCTTTTTAATTGATTGGTGTTTATTTTGAAGTCTTATGGATATTCATTACTGACCCTTTTATGTTAGTGTTAGTCACCTTGTAACTTTATGAAATTGTATCTTTATAGGCCCTGAGGATGGAAAAAGTGGTTTTCCAAAATGTCAGCAAATAAAGACCCATTATTATCTGGATGTATGTGTTTTCCCTGGTGGTCCTACTTCTTATAAGACTACACTTTCCACGTACCAAGTCAGTTGCTCCAGTTTTATATATATAAAAAGGAAGTTATAAAATTACAAAATACGGTGACGCTCATAAGTTTGAGTTTGCTTGTACCTCGTGGGGAATGGACGTGTTGTGTGTGTGTCTCTCTCTCTATTAACATCCAAATAAGAAGGGAATAAACTACTCAGCGGTTTATTCTGTTTACACCCGAAAGCATATAAAATATCAGTGAATCCCTGCAATAAATTAAAAAGTGAAATTCATTAAAATTAAGAAAGTACAATACAGTTTACATAAATTATCATCAGTTTAACGTATATATTTATATCGTAATACGGTTGACATTGGAGAAAAGTTTGAAACAAAGGAAGAAAAAAGTCATAAAACGTGAAGGTCATAAACCCCCTTGACCATCGAAAGGAAAGAAAAGAAAAATAAAGAAAAAAAAATTGTATTTGTTTTTACTATCGTAAAAAGAAATACTAATGAATAGCATGACCATTAGGGTGGGTCGATTTTACATTTTTTTCGATTTCCATATTCTAATAGAGACAAAAACTTGCGCATGCATAAGAAAATAGCCTCTGCAAAATCTTAGCTTAATAGGTAATCATCTTCTGCCCCCGGCAGAGCGATGAAAATCATATTTTAGTAGTCAAAAACGTATTTTTAAACCTAGCCTAGAGTCATAAAATTTTGCGTGTGTGTTATTTCATGCCTAAGCAACGATATAAATGCTATGGGAAATATATAAATGCATTATTTAAGACAAAGAGCCGATCTGAAAATATGTATAATATACATATTTTCAGATCGGCTCTTTGTCTTAAATAATGCATTTATATATTTCCCATAGCATTTATATCGTTGCTTAGGCATGAAATAACACACACGCAAAATTTATGACTCTAGGCTAGGGTTTAAAAATACGTTTTTGACTACTAAAATATGATTTTCATCGCTCTGCCGGGGGCAGAAGATGATTACCTATTAAGCTAAGATTTTGCAGAGGCTATTTTCTCATGCATGCGCAAGTTTTTGTCTCTATTAGAATATGGAAATCGAAAAAATGTAAAATCGATCCACCCTAATGACCATGGGTCCAAATCCTCACTTAATCTGCAATTTGTGTAATCTGGAAACAACTGAAAATACAGCAATCAGATGTGATTTCTGTCAAAAACTTCACGACTATATCTGCATGAACTGGGATGATAGGAAAATATCCCTCGTCTCGAACACTAAACAGATCGCGGGAGTCAAATTTCTGTGTGACGCATGTAATTACTGTACACAAACTGTAAACTCCTTTGCGGTACTTAAAGAAATGGAGAAAGCGAATTCGAGTGTTACAGAAAAGGAGGGAATAATAGCGAAACAAGAGTCCCGAAATGTTCCATTGAAAATTCGGGTGGATGAGAGAGAAGAGCAAATAACGAATAACAATATAATACAGAATGTAGACATAAAAGAAAGAAAAGAGAGAAGTAAAAGTTGTTACGTAGTAAAACTGGCCAACGAGCAAAATTATGAAAAGATAATAACTAAAAATGTAGGAAATAAACAGCAAAAGAAAAATAATGATAATATCAAAATTAAAGACAGAAAATAATCAGATAACAAGAAGTAGAAGCGTAGAAAATACCGTCTGTAAATACTACGCAAACGGGTACTGCAGATATCGGGATGGGCAATGCATCTATGCACATCCCGTCATCCCACGTTATGTAACACACATTACACAAGAGGGTACTGCAAATTTGAAAAAAAGTGCAAGTTCCACCAACTTACTGTCTGCAACACCTATGCAAGATATGGAAGGTGCAAATACGGACAAAAATGCCGTTACTACCACCCTCAGAGGAACCCGACAGGTGAGCAGACGAAACCAACAACAAAGAGGGCTACCAATTTTTTAGATGTAGCCCACAGAATTCAACTATTGAATACCATCCAGCAAATACAAAGCCAACTGACAAATACAGGGATCCGAGAGCCGTACAGAAAGCATACAGAAAGACATTACATGCGATATCGGGACAACGGGTATCGAAACAGATAAAGAGAGGAAAATTCTCGGAGGATCACAAGGCAATGAAACTGACGTCACCATTGGAAAACGAATCGGAACTACATGTATGTAAAAACGATAGAGAAAACATAAAAATAATCCTAGTCAACATTCAGGGCTTTAAATCAAACCATTCCCCGGACAAAGTTTTGTACCTGAAAGGACTCATGCAAGAAACCGGAGCAGACTTTGCATGCCTCATGGAAACCCATCTAAAGGACTGCCAGGCGAACTGTGAAAACTGTGACTTCTGTATTGACAAAAAAGAAATACAAATTGACAACTATAACATCCTCCGAGCCGACAGAAACATTGAGACGTAAAGGATGATGTGCTATTTACACACGCGAAAGGCATATGGCAGAAATGACTATAAGTCATGGACTTATAGTCCATAAGAAATGGACGCTAACCTCAAAATTTTCAGATTCCATTACAGAGATAAGAAACTGGGTAAAAGATGTACACTCTCCATCCCTAAATATTTTTCTGTTGTGATTTTAATTTTCCATTCATGAAATATAAATGGACAGGAAAAAATATATGTATACAAGGACAAGGGGGGGGGCACACGGGAAGACCAGGAGCACGTAAAAATGCTACTAGCTCTAGCCGATGAATTTATGTTAACACAAGGCATAACAGAAAATAAAAGAAAAAACAATTGCCTAGATCTGGTATTCACAAACAACAGCAACCTAATTGATAATGTAGAAATATCCCTAACCATAATATCGGATCACAACATTATTGAAATAACATCCAATATAAAAACAACGGGAAAGGAAAGAACACGAACAATAGAAAGAAGCAAATTCGAAATTTTTAATTTTCCCTCCAAAGCTATAAACTGGGAATATGTTGCATCCAGTATGGCAGTAATAGATTGAAAAACCATCTTCAAGGCCAAGACAACGGAAGAGATGATAATGACCTTAGAGGAGAAGACGCTGGAAATTGTGGAGAGACATGTCCCAAAAATACAACAAAGAGGAAAGAGAAGCAGGTTCGAGAGACAAAAGAGGTCATTGTTCTGAAAGAGAAAGAGTGACTGCAAAATTAAGTAACTGCAAAGACAACAACATCAGAAAGATATTAAATGATAAACTGCAGAGTATGTGAGGTGCAGAGTACAAGAAACCAACTCTCTACTTCATCAGGCCAACTCGAGAGGAAGGACGACAAGCTTGACCTTCGTGAAATGAGGAATCATCGCACGGAACATTTGAAAGGTTGAAAGGTTGAATATTCGTACACAGAAATATTTCCGTTATATTTGTCCTTATCTTTTGTACCAGGCATAGAACAGTGTACCGTTTGTTTGGAATAATTTAACAAATATGAAAATAAGTTCAATTCTAGTATATAATGTAAAGCATCAAAGAATTTGAGAGAAAATAAGAAAAAGTTAAAATACAAAAGTTTTCCTACATTTAATTACAAAATTAATTAATACTTTATGTTCACTTTTTGCTTGAATGATTTCATTGATTCGTTTGGAGTATTTTCCTACAAGCGTTCAACATCTCTCAGTAGAAATTTTAGCCCATTCTTCTAAAAGAAATTGTTGCAATTCATTCAGCTTCCAATGGTTTCTTTTATGGACAGCTTTTATCAAATCGAACCATTAATTAAGATCTGGACTTTGACTGGGCCACTCGAGAAGCTTGAAATTCTTTTGTTGAAGCAATTTCATGGTGTTCTTACTTTTATGTTTTGGATCATTATCTTGTTGCAGTTCCCGATTGTGACCCATTCGCAACTCTCAAACTGAAGGCAATACATTTTCTTCTAAAATTTTTTGATATTCCTTCGAATTCAAAATTTCATTAATGACAACAAGCTTTCCTGGACCAGAAACACTAAAGCCTCCCCAAAAAAGCAAATTACCACCACCATGTTTAACCATAGGAAGGATGTTTTTTTCCTCGAATGAAGTATTTGGTTTTCGCCCAACATGCCGTTGCTCGTTCTTTCCGAATAATTTGAGTTTGGTGTCGTCTGTCTGAAGAACTTTCCTCCAGAATGCAAATCCATCATTTTAATGACCTTTGGCGTACTTTAAACGAACTTCTTTGTGCGCTTTTTGTAGCAGAGGTTTCCTACGTGCAACTCTTTCATGCAGGCCATTCTTAATGTAAAACGTACAGTACAGGGATGGACATCGATCTTAGACAGTTTTAATGTTTGGCAAATAGCACCTGTACCCCTGTAGTCACACGGGATTCGCAGCAACCATTCTTTTAATGCGTCTAGCTGTACGTTCTGAAATCTTGCATCATCGTCCACACCTTGGTACATTTTTGATTGTTCCAAAAACTTTCCATTTCTCTATAAATGCAGTAACCGTCGTACGTGGAATTCGAAGTTCTTCTCTTTTATTACTATAACTCTTTCCAGATTCGTGTGCAGCAATAACAGATCTCTTAAGATCTGTTGACAGCGTTTTACCACGACGACCCATTGCTTACTAATGGCTTATACAGTCATCCGTCTTCCATGAAGATTCACAGAGAAAATTCTAGAATTCAGAATTGCCAACAGGCTCTAATCAATAAACATCCAACGACTAATGAAAATTTTAAATTCTTAAAGCCTAAGGTGGACACACAAAGTATTAAATAATTTTGTAAATAAATGTACGAAAACTCTTGCATTTTAACCTTTTTTTATTTTCCTCAAATTCTTTGATGTTTTACATTATTTGTTGGAATTTAACTAATTTTTGTTTATGTTAAGTTTTGTCAAACGAACGGTAAACTTTTCATAACTATCCTCTACATGGTACGAAAGATAAAGACGAATATAACTGAAATATTTCTCTGTACGAATACTTATGAGCGCTACTGTACATTGTCATTTGTTCAGTTCAGTTGATAAAGTTGTTAATAATTACGCTGGTAGATGTAAACAAAAATAAACTGTGCGTCGAAATAATTTGGAATGATTTATCCTATAAGAAGAAGAATAATAATAATAATAATAATAATAATAATAATAATATAATAGATACGAAAGTAATGAAATATACAGGGTGTTTCATATGTATGGAGACATAGGAAATATGTACAGAGAGTAACAACTCATGACAATGTTTTTATTTTCAACATACTATTGTAGAAGGTGTTCAAATTGTTCACCCTCAACTTCAAGACACCTCATTACTCGTAAGTGGCAAGCTCTCTGAACACTTTTGATTTGTTTAGCAGAAATTCGCTGCAATTCCAGTCTAAGTTAAGATAAAAATGTAAAATGAAATCAGCGGAATATACTGGAGTTAATAAACACAATAATGACTTAAGCACAAGATTCAATATACACTTAACTGAAGATAATAAACTTACACCAATATAAATGCTATTCCTGACCTCCATAAAGATACGGATAAGTTTTATTCAAATTAAATAGTACGGGTGATCCAAAAATGTGTTCCTGAAATAACTCGTTCATAATGTACATAGTTTTTAGAACACCTTTGTGGATTACCCTGTATTCTATAAAATATTGGTAGCAAATAGAAACCAGAACGGGGATTAAATGTTACTGCTCATAAACATTCTGTTCATTACTTAGAATACAAACTCTGCAGATATGCCTTTGATTTCTAACAATGAACTGTTCTCTTTATTACACTAAAAGATCTATTTGCAAAGTTGATAAAAAATTTGCAATATAAATACATAGCAATCAAGAGGACATGGAAAAAAGGCGTACTGGACTGACGTACAGAGGCACAGATATTATATACTACATGGGAGCAACTGAGTATCTCTTGATAACATTTAGTTACGACAATTAATATTTTTAAAATAGAGAAGGAAATTGTAATGAGAATAAATAAGAATTCTTTTATAGTGGATATGTATCTTTCATATAAAGAAGATACTTTTAAAGAGTCGTATAATAATTAAAGAATACTTAATAATAATAGTAATAATAACAATAATAGACGTTAATAGACGATAATAGACGATAATTGTACGACGAATATAAAAAGTTTTTTTAAGAATTTGAGAGCAAATTACCAGCAAGAACTAAATCTGGAAATGGAAAATATTTTTTGAACAAAAAGTTTTTCTAGATTTAGCTAAATCTACAAATTATAAATAAAAATATTATTACATCCAACTTATATAAAAAACCGATAATTATAAATTCAATATTACATTTATTCACATTTCAGGACAGCCAAATTACATAGAATTTAATGTGTCAAATATTTTATTCGCAAGTAGCTATGAAAGGTTTTGCTACAGATATGATGATTTCAAGCAAATATTTAAATACATGACCAACTTTTAATTAAGAGAGATTCAATAAAGTTAAACTTGTTAAAAAATAAGGAAATTAACTCGGGAAGCTTCGAATATACTGAATAAATTCAAGTATATAAAACAACTGAATTCACAAAAAATGTAGGAGAATTATAAAATGTATATAAAATATAGGTGTGTGTGTGTGTATATTGTATGGATGTGTAAGTATACACGTAGATGGATGTGGGTATAAAATGCATGTATGTATTCGTATATATCTACATGTTCGTGGGTGTAATGAACCGAGAAATAACGTAAAGCAGATCAGCTCACTCAGAAGCTGAAGTAGCCTATGTTAATTCGTTGGAACGACAGTCAAATTCCTCAGAGTGCAATGGATGGGTCACAGAAGCGAGATAAGATGTCACCAGCAGTGAAATCAAAAGCTAAACTCTTTTTTTTTTTTAAGATTAAAGAGTATTTGTTTTTGAATGAGTTACTTTTTATATAACTTTTTGTTGCTGGGTTTGATTGCATCTGGAGAGTAATTTCACATGTTTTGTAGCTACTCAATGGTCAGTTTTCGAGTGCTTGTCTGAAACTAATTACTCTTCAAACAATCAACTCCATATTATTTTTATGCAGGAAGGAGGGACAGAAAAGCGCTTCCCCCCCCCATATCGAAGAAGAAGAGAGGAGAAGAAGAGAGCCAAAATCAAGGTCCAGGAATTTCGAGATGCCTGGACACTCTGCGTTTGAATGATTTGAGGTCAGAGACAGGGGAAAAGATGGATTGAGGAAGATTGTTCCACAGTTCACCGATTGAGTAGATAAAAGAATAAAAATACGGTTAACTCTTGCGTTAAAGAGTTGGACAGAAAAGGAATGAGATGTGTCGAAAGTCTGGTTGGTGCTACGTACTCACCTGAAATGAGGGGACATACCTTTAGAGAGTTCAGAATAGCAGTGTCCGTTGTAATAGCGACAGTAAAGAGAGAGTGCGGCAACATTGAGACGAAGAGAGAGAGATTGAAGACAGCGAGTAAGAGGCGGGGAATTGATGAGACAAAAAACCTTTGATTCCACTTAGTCTAATACGGCTGTGTGGGTTGAGCCACCCCTAGGGTTGCCAGGTCTCCGGTTTTGGCCCGGAGTCTCCGAAATTGAGCTTTGTCTCCTGTCAGAATAGGCGAATCTCCTGATTTTACTGATCTTACTATATATATATATATAATATATATTATATGTTGTTGGTTTATCCTATAATGTAATTATTTTTATCAGACTGATTGTAATTAACATGCAATGACAGTGACATATTAGGTAGTTAGTTAAATGGACTAAGTTGTATGCATATTTACAAAATGTGTAAATGATATGGTATATTATATCTGAGTAGATTTTATATTCAAAACATCGTCAGGAGGCGGTGATGCTAGGAAATATTCAAACAAAAAACTAGAAATGTTTAACGCAGACCTATATTTTAAATGGACAATTTTAAAACGAGTATTGTTATCGAACACTAGGACACATTATATTTGTTTAATTAATTAATAAATTATATTTGTAAGTTGTAAGTAGTAGTATTTATAAGGAAATAAGAAACTAAGCTGGTTATGTATGCATTTTTTCTTGATCAATTAATTTTGTGTAAAAAATGAGGAAGTTTATATATCGGTTTAGCTACATAAACAAATAATGATGAGCTTCGTAGGTAAAATCTCCGGATTTGGAAACCATCTGATCTGGCAGACAAGAGCCCTGTACAGAGACAGCAACTGAGTCGGGGTGAAGAAACTGCGGAGGCGGCACAACACACCTAAACCCTTTGAAACTGTTTTGAAAAGAGAGTATATGTGATCTTTCCAGGAAAGTTCACGAGAAAAGAAAACGCCAAGAATGTTAAGAGAAGAAGGATTGTTGAAGGTAAGGTGTTAGTCGTGTGGAAGATCTTGACAAGTAGACAGATGAAGGAACTGAGGTTTTGAGGCATTGAAAGCCACAAGGTTTCCTCTTCCCCAATCAGAGATGGCAGAAAGATCAGAGGTCAGGTGTAGCATAGGCATCCAACGTGAATCATGGAGTGACTGTTGAGAGGGACGCTTTAGGAGAAGAACAGTAGCCATCTATAACCGCAGCATAGATCGGCCAGAAATGAAATTAGAGACGAAGGCGCAGATAGAAGGCTAGAAATCGAAGGAGGGCAGGTTGTAAGTTAAAGGTTTGTGCTTGACTCTATCAAGAGCTTTTGTTATGTCTAACGCAATAACAAAAGTTCCATTGAAATCCCGAAAGGAGGATAACCAAGAGTCAGAGAGATATGCAACAAGATCGACAGTAGAGCGTCCCTTGCGGAACCTATACTGATGATCTGAAGGAGGATTGTGAGAAGAGAGGTATTTAAGAATCTTCCTATTAAAGATAGATTCAAAAACATTAGATAGGCAAGAAATCAAAGTAATTGGACGAGAGTTGGAGGGTTGAGAGCGGTCACCCTTCTTTGAGGCAGGCTGAGTGAAAGCGAACTTTCAGCAGGAAGAAAAGTACCGCATGAAAGACAAAGACGAAAGAGTTTGTCTAGGTAGGGTGTCAGCACAGAAGCACAGTTCTTGAGAACAATAGGAAGAACACCATCAGGACCGTACGCCTGCCTAGAGTTGAGCCAAGGTTGGGCAGAAAGAATATCTTTGCAAGAAAGTCTAATTTCAGACATAATTAAGTCAGAGGGAGGCGGAGATGGAGAAACAGCACCGGAAACGTCCATGGTTGAATTGGAAGCGAAAGTTTGAGCGAAGAGTTCAGCTTTGTCAGGTGAAGACACAGGAACTGAGCCGTCAGAACGGGAAAGAGGAAGGAAAGAAGAGGAAGTAAAGTTGTTGAAGAGGTTCTTAGGTAGATACCAAAGAGAGCGAGAAGAATTAAAATTGGATAGGTTTTCCCATTTTTGTCGGACGAAGGAATTTTTGACAACTCGAAGAACAGAGTTTGCACGATTCCGGGCAGAAATATAAGCTGAGTGAGAGTCAGGAGTTGGATGGTGACAGTACCATTTGAAAAACTCCTCTCTGTTGTGGATAGAATTAAAACAAATAAAGTTAAACCAAGGATTTTTGCATTGGTATTAGGAATAGAATATGGAATGCCCGAGAGACTCACCTCCGTGATGCGCTCAACACTCTGATACGGATACAGTAATCATTTCATGGGAAATCAGAGAAGTACTGCCGAAGGGCCTCCTAATTAGCGGCGCTAATGTGCCAAAGGCGCCTCCTTTTTAGAGGATAAAAAGCCCGAATTGGAGTGATAGGACAGGAAACAGATATAAGATTGTGGTCGGAGGAGCCGAACGGAGAGCCTCTCACCTCTCATCCTTCTTCTTACTCTGTGAGAAGAAGGTTAAGAGGTGAGAAATAAATCCAGAATGTTGGGCCTATCTCCAAGGCGATCGGGGATACAAGCAGGGTGCTGTGCAATTTGCTCTAGGTCATTCAAGACAGAAAAGTTGTAAGCTAGTTCACCAGGGATGTCAGTGAAATGGGAGGAAAGCCAAAGGTGGTGGTGAACATTGAAATCTCCTAAAATGGAGATTTCAGCAAAAGGAGAATGGGATAGAATGTATTCCAGTTTGGAAGTGAGGTATTCAAAGAATTTTGGATAGTCAGTAGAATTAGGAGAAAGGTGGACAGCGCAGATGTATTTAGTTTGAGATTGGCATGTAAACCTTAACCAGAGGGCATAGAATTCGGAAGAATATATACAGTATACAGTATATATAAACACTCGTATTATTTATGTATGTAGGAGATGATGATGATGATGATGTCTGTTCTATGTTCGTTTATATACGCCTAAACAGCTAGGGAAATGTGCATCAAATTTAGTATACACATTAAGTGAGGACCACGGAACGTTTCAGTAAGACACCAGTCCCACCCAGTCCCCCTACTTGTACTTAGAGGGCTTTTGCTGCTTAAGGCGCAGCGGGCGTTTTAGTAACCTTGGTTAACCTTGGTTTTGCTTCTGCTCAAATTGTTCATTCTGACAAAGGTCAAGCTTTTCATTCCACCTTTGACCTATAGTTTTTACGTGGAATCTGAACCACGCCCCACCAGCAGCCCAGCCTCTTAACCACTTGGCTGCCCATGATACCCATTTATTTACCAACCAAATTTTGCATTGTGTTGAAGGATGAACAGCTGGGTTTTGCTGCGCGCTGCCTGCCGTCACCGGGTCTCGATCCCAAGGCCAATGGATTCGTAGTCATCGACGCTAATCACTACACCATCGAGGCGCCTAGTATATATTTATATATTTATATATATATATATATATATATATATATATATGAGGTTGAACTCATAATGGTCCCCTGAGGTTCTTTCATGATACACACAGACCGTACATGGAACAAGGAACTCTTTTGGGAAAAGTAAATCCACTATAGCCCGAATATTATATATATATATATATATATATATATAATTATATATATATATATATATATATATATATATATATATATGGGATGAATTCCACAATTAAACACGTGAAATGAATGAATGATGCAAACCCACAAGGAAAAAGAAAAATGATTGCAAGTCCTTTCGTGTATTCGTGTACTTCTGAATACACGAAAGGCCTTGGAATCACTTTTCTTTTTCCTTGTGGGTTTGCATCATATATATATATATATATATATATATATATATATATTTTTTTTTTTTAATAATTAAATTAAATACATTTTGGAATGGTTCATACACAACAATGAAATAAGATAATAAAAAGCATGAATGATCCGATATTTTTTTCCATCCTGTTCCGCAGAAATCATTCCACTCACTGTATCATAATAAAAGACACAATTAAGCCTTCATTTTTTTTCAGATTTTACCCCCCCCCCCTCATTCGGTTTTATTTTAATTTCTATATGCATTTACAATATTTGAAAAGTATATATATATATAAAACGTTAGACTCGAATTCTTAGCAAATTTAGTCCTGAAATATGCTGTATAGTAGGATATTATGTAATTAAAGGCAAGCAGATTTGCCGTCACATTTTTAAAGAACAGAAGAATAATTGCTGAAGTCGCGGGAAACATTTTTTTATTTTGAAGATAATAACCGTTCATGCGTCAAATGAAGGGTTTATGTTAGCAACGTTGATGTTGTGTTTTATTGGCAGAAAGGAAATCGAGTAATAATTAAACCAAAAGTTATTTTCTGCGGGAAATGAATGAGAAATTGGAACAACTGGGTTGGAATGAGAAAGGAATGAAGAAAAGAAGAAACCGTGATAATGTGGTTGAGTTTCAGTCGATTGCGTACCTGTATTTACAATTGCAAACTCGTGTCCATGGACCCCATTCCCCCTTCTCACGGTTCTTTCCGGATCTGACCCTGCCTTACCCTCCTTTACTCTTTTACCCTGACGGCTGTCATGACAACCGGAAGAAGGAGCGAAATACGAAATGAAGACAGGGGAGGAAGAAGAAGAGGAAGAAGGGGAAGGAATGTGGAAGGACTGAAGAAATAATCCCACTTAACCCATTAGTGCCCATTGGTAGAATTTCCTACCAACAAAATTGTTTGTCATTATTACATCACTTTTTCTCATAAAGTGATGTAATAATGACAAACAATTTTGTTGGTAGGAAATTATACCAATGGGCACTAATATGTTAACTAAATCTAGTCTAACCTAACTTATTCCAAAACGGAAGGAGAATGTGGAATATGGAAAAGTGGACTAACAAGGATCCTTTGGTTCACTCGAGGGATCACCTGAAGATCAGGGCCCCAGCCTTCTTTAGTTAGCCTTATAAGTTTAACTAACGAAGGCTGTGGGCCCTGATCTTCAGGTGATCCAACTCGAGTTTAGCCCATAAAAATGTTAGTGTATGCAGTTTTGTTTTTATATGTACAAGCATTTTAAATTATAAAATTACAGCGTAGTTTCAACGTATCATACGAAATTTAAGATATATATATATATATATATATATATATATATACACTGTATGTATTAAGAAA
The DNA here is from genome assembly GCA_023014485.1 of Bathynomus jamesi. Lineage (NCBI taxonomy): Eukaryota > Metazoa > Arthropoda > Malacostraca > Isopoda > Cirolanidae > Bathynomus > Bathynomus jamesi. The sequence goes on along the minus strand of JAJOZX010000332.1, from coordinate 13,285 downwards.
AAAAGATAAAGCTTGATTTATTAAAAGAATTTTCAGTTTTCACACGAACTCTGAACTAACTAAAGTTTATTATTTAGACAACAATTATTGCTTCAAAATATTCATCTAAGCCATTTTTGAACATGTTTGCTCGAACTTGAAACTATTCTCATCCACAGAATATTTTACAGTAACCCCCCACCCCCACCGATTTACGCGCTCCCCATTTGCACGTTTTTGGATTAATATGGTTAAAAAAATATTCAATTTTTTTATAAATAAACAAAACACAATCGTTGCGTTTATTTATAAAAAAAATTTTTTTTATTTTTTTGGACCGCGTTAATCCGAAAACGCGCAAATAGGGAGCGCGTAAATCGGGGGTTTACTGTATTTATCAATACTTTTGAAGGAAGGAAATGTTTTTCGTTATATATTTGTCTCAAGGTACCGGAACAAAGTCGATCTGTACAATGTCGATCTGCACAATGTTGATCTGCACAATGTCGATACTAAAAAGTTTGTTTAAATTAGTCAGGTTAGGTAAGTAAGGTTAGGTTACATTATGCCCGGTTAGGTTAGGTTAGTCATTTTCACTGAAAATTTGAAATCCATATACTTGCATAAAGTCGAACGTCAACATTATGAAATTCGATTATGTTCATGTAACGCTTTGTTTCGAATCTTATACCATGCAACTTGTAACCATTGTTCCGTGTTCAATCAATGTTGAATTACAAACATTAACTGTACTTTATGTTGTAGAAGTCATTTAACAGTTTGAATACTTGGATTTTCGTCCTGGTCGACGTAAATGTAAGTTTCCTGGTTTCGAGTGAGTGTAAATTTAACTCTTTTAATCTACCTTTATACGACTTTTAAGGAAGTGAAGAAATAAGCTTCTATGCTTTACTTTGCACTCTTTCAAGTTTTTCTACATCTACAGGCAAATATGGACACCAAAACTGAACCACGTATTCTAAGTGGGGTTGAACTATTGATTTATATAATGATAGAATTATGTTTTAATATTTATAGTCAGAGTTTCTAGAAATGAATCTTGAAACTTTATTTACTTTTGTGCAAGATTCCGCACACTGCTTTGCAAATTTTAAGTCTATCAATACGGCAACTCCCATTTCCTCAGACGATATGACTAGATCTCTCCTTGAAAATGAATAATTATATTCACGATTGCGCGATTTATCCACATTGAAATTCATTTTCCATTTTATAGTCATTGACTGTCATTATCGATCATTACTTTCACCCCAATTTTTGTATCGTCCGCGAATTTCAATATTTTACTAATTAAATTTGCATGGAGATCCTTTATGAATATAATAAATATCATCGGGGCCAAAACTGATCCCTAAGGAACACCGTTTGTAACCTTAATCCAATCGGATGCTTTTCCATTTATTACTGTCTTTACTCGCGTTCGCCGAGCCAATTTTCTATCCATCTGACAACTTTACCTCTTACATAGGGCGTTTTACCGTGCAAATGATTGCTTATGAGACGCATTAGCGAAGGATTTTTAGAAATCTAGATAAATTATATCGACAAATCTGGAATGGTGATAAACGCTGAGTACATCGTCAAAGAACTCCAACAAATTGGTAAAACACGACTTTCTAAGTGGTCAACAATTTGGTCTCTGCCTGACAGCGGATTCGAGCAATTTACTGATTATTATTGGCGTTAAACTAACTGGTCTACAATTTTCAAGTTGCTTCCGATCACCTTTTTCAAATATGGGTGTGACTTTAGCTAGTTTGAAGTCTTTGGGAACTATGGTGTCTGAGGTAGATTTACGGAATATTTTAATTAACGGCTAAAAGATCGTATTTATAATTCTTTTAGATATATTTTTATTCTCCTTTGGAGAAGAAAGATGCGTTTAATATATATGAAAAGTAACAATAAGGAGAATAATTCACTTTACATCCATTTATAAGTTAAGAATATGGAGAAGTGTGATTTTACTGCATATACTTAAAAATGGTCAAAGAACATAAACAAGACGATCCTTCTGAACAACCTTCGCCGCTCGTTATATGATGAGCCTCTTTACTGTACACAATCGTTGAAAATGCGATAAAAACATCCAGACACTCTCACTAAACGACAGTTGGACTCCGTTTGTGGTATGACATTTACATTATTACATTACATTACAGTATTATTATTATTGTTGTTATTATTGTTGTTATTATTTAATATGCTTTCGAGAAATCTACAACTTTTTGAAGGAATTTCTCGCCCACTGAGACATTTTCATTTGCACATTTAGGAGAAAATGTAACTAATGCTTTATTATGTCTATGGTTTAACCCTTTAAACCCTGAATTTTTTGTAGGGTTAAGTTACGAATGCGTGTATTTGAAACGTTACAATTTGTACCGTCAGTACTCAAAGGGTTACTATTTCCGTTATACACCTCAGATATCTTCAGAAAATTGATTATGAAAGTCGAAAAATGCCAAAAAAAAAAGATTGTACTAGGAAAAATACAATATTGCAAATTTTATAGATGAACAAGTTTTTTTTGAGGTTTAATATTATTTACTTTTTGATAATAATGATAATGATAATGATAAGCTTTATTGGCAGGATATAAATGCCATAACATACTGTAGTACAATATTCTTGAAGGTAATAAACGGTAAGATAACTCAAACAATAATACATTTAAAAACAAACCAACTAAAAATTATGACTGAAGGAGATAAAAAATGAAACATATACTGAAACAAGTAACAATAATAATAATAATAATAATAACATCCTACCCACTGCTAAGAATACAAAAATGATGATAATGACAATAATGTTGTTTATTGGCAGGAGGCAGATCCCCTAACATAAGAAAAAGGTACAGTAACCATTAAGGTAATCAACGATACAACCAATTAAACTTTAAAACTAAACCAAAAACGACTATGACAATAAAGAAATAACAATGATACACATAAGGAGACGGGAAATGATACAAAATAGTAATAGCAGTTTCATAGAAGTAAGAAGTACATGTAATGGGATGGTTAGTACAGGAATTAAGTGGAGTTAAAGACACACACTTTCATAGAAGGAGGTCCACGGTCTAGAGAACATAAAGTAGAACATATCGACACTTATTTGGATTTTTATTAATTAAAAGTATTTGAAACCATCTCATTTAATTGTATTTAATATTTATTTTTGATTTATTTTTTTAATGAATAGTGATTTTGTCAGTCTCAGAGTGTAAAATATAATATTGAAAATTTTTTAAGGTAATGTTATCCGCTTTTTTTTATATAGTCTTTTTATAAATATTCGTGAATTTTGCTTGGCTTATACTCGCGCTGAAGTGCTGTGAGGTGCAATGCGTTTGTGGTGTAATCAACGTAAGAGCAGTTACATCCTTCTTCCGAGCATCTAAATTGGTACACCAGAGAAATTTTTCTCTGAGAACACTTCTTTCTCGTTGAAAAATATGTCGACATTCGTTTAGGTTTTTAATGGCTTCTAACTAAGAGTTTCTTATTATCTTTGGCGAGGATGTGTTGTTCATTAATTTCCTTTAATATCTTATTTTCTTTTTTAATTTGTCCAATAGTTTGGGACGAAAACTAATTATCGTATGTACTGTACAGCTTTGGCCAAAAGTTTTATAACCTAAAGTGTTTTCCAAACTTTTTTCTCGTGACCCAATAGAGGAAATAAAAACATACCCCCGCGACCCAAAACACTAATGTCTTCTGACTAATATTTACACAAAATCACAAGTATTTTGTTAAGAATTTCTTATATGAATTTTTCTGAATAAAGATTAAGGGAAATACATCCTTTACTAAATTTTGTTATACGTTCTTTACATATGAAGTCTAAAATTTTTCAAGCTCTGTAGAAAATATTTATAATAATTATAAGTCATTAATATAAAACATTTTCGTCGAAGTATTTCCTAAGAAATGACAAATACTTGCCCATATTTATTTATGAATTATTTTAAGACGAAATCTCCCCAAATTACCTGCGCTCCTAAAGTAAATAATGTCCTCGCTGCTAAATTTCCACCTCGGAAGTGAACGATAGCCGCCAACCTACGTTTATGCTTAAATTCATCCACCAACATAAAATGATGTCTGTTTCTTGTTTTTATGACGTAAATGATTGCCTATTAGCTGGCTGCTGATTCTCATCAAACAACGATATATTGGGTAAGAATAAATTTTCATTTATTCAATCCATTCCATGCAAAGACGTGATAATATTTACTAGTTTTACCCCTTTATATACATTTTTTAACACACTGTTATAAGTATTTGCACTTAATTTAGCTCACCTTTTTAATGTTTTAAATTAGGATAATAATTCAAATCTTTGTCAAATTTGCACTCTTCGCTAAGTGCTTTAGTTTTCCTCTTCATACAGTACTTCGTCTACATTTCCACCCGAACCAACCCATTAAAGATGTATATATATATATATAGTTGTCAATATGATAGCCCTCGAGTTAAAAAATAGTTGGTAACTGCAAAAGGTTGTACAGGTTGCAACCGGTTGCAAAGTGGGTGTACGGGTCATATCCATGAGGGGTCCTAGGGGATAGCAGGCAACAGTGGCATTTTACAAATTGTGAGGAAGATACAGAGAGGTTATCCAGGGACCTGAACTTGCAATTGCAAGTTCCTAGGCCTATTGCACTAATATTAATGCAAAACGGATTGACCATATGAAAAATGTGTACGTTTAAGAAAAGTGTGAAATAAAAAAGTTATTGGAGATGAGAATGGAAGATAGTTGTGTAGTCATGTGGAGAGAATGAATAATTCTAAACTTGTGAAAAAAGTGTACACTAGTGATCACGCAGGTGTGAGAAGTAGAGGTAAACCGCTTAAAATATGAAACGATGTAATGTAATACTGTATTCGCAATGCTGTTGGAACAAACAACAAAAGTTACGAAAACTCTATTCACAAAATTCCTAACTATTTCTTTGGTTCTTTTGCATTATCCTCCCAACACTAATTTTTTTATATAATGTTGGTTTGGTTTTGGTTATGGTACTTTATTTTCCTTCCATTATAAAAAAAATTAGTGTTGGTATTAGGTTAGGTTAGGTTAGGTTAGGTTAGGTTAGGTTAGGTTACGGTAAAAACAGCCCGCCGCAGGCGTTAGCCGTTATAAAAAAAAATTAGTGTTGGGAGGATAATGCAAAAGTAGTTTCTTTAAAAAAGGAATTCTATTTGTGATGAATGAATTCACACTGGTTTTACTGACCTTAATGCAATCCCTTAAGTCAGACCTTTTAATTTATTTTCGAGAAGGTTTTTTGATTTCTTGATTTCTTTACCGGAAGGGTTGAAGCACCTTAGAATTTATTTATCTTGTTTTGTGCCTTGATTCACGTCACTGTCAGAGTTTTAAATGACATTAAATTTATATCTATAAACCTTCTTCTTTTATTTCTCGCCAAGACTTTAAAAGAAAGCAGCACGAAAACTAATTATCGTATGTACAGCTTTGGCCAAAAGTTTTATATCACCTAAAGTGTTTTTCAAACTTTTTCTCGTGACCCAATAGAGGAAATAAAAACAAACCCCGCGACCCAAAACAATAATGTCTTCTGACTAATATTTACATAAAATCACAATAAAGGACAATACATGCTACCTTTAACCACTTCGCCTCAAATAATAACTAGACATCGAAGTTATTTGAAAAACCATTTTAGTTGCAGTATAAATGCAGTCAATAAAAATGAGACACTTCGTTTTGCGCACCAATTTCAAATAACTATTTTGTATTCATTTCAAATAACTGTTTTGTAGAAGAAATGTTTTACACCTAGTGACCTACTGATTAATATTTCGCGACCCGTACTTTGAAGAATACTGCCCTAGAACATTTTAAGTTTCGCTGATAAAGTCAAATGAAATTCGTATGCTGGTTTTGAATAAAGAATTTCATATCTAATATACTATTTCAGAAATGAAGCCTTATACGTATATATATATATGTAACAGTTTTTTTGCGCACACCTACAGGTCGCGACAATTGGTGTAGAACAATACGGTTTTCACCATTCGATGCGTCTTTTTATTGCGCAGTGCCCATGCTAAAAAAAAATTCCCTAACATAAATCCTGCCCCCCCTTTTAGGGGTACAGTTCTTCCCATTTCTTCATTTTTAATCATAATTTTGGCACAAAATGGGGGAGGGGTGGGGTAATGGGGGAGGGGGTGGGGTTAATGGGGAAACTCAGAAAAATAGATGCGATATATATATGTAACCAAAAAAAAATTAAAGTAAATCCTTTGCAAGGTGCCAGCCCCCTTCAAAAAAATATTGAAGTAAATCCTTTGCAAGGTGCCAGCCCCCTTCCCCCATTGGGGGTAATGGGGGAAGGGTGGGGGTAAATGGGGGAGGGGTGGGGGAGGGTGTATTGGGGGAGAGGGGTGGGGTAATGGGGGAGGGGGTGGGGTTAATGGGGAAACTCAGAAAAAAATTGGTGGGGTAAATGGGGGAGGGGATATTGGGGGAGAGGGGTGGGGTAATGGGGAGGGGGTGGGGTTAATGGGGAAACTCAGAAAAAAAATTGGTGGGGTAAATGGGGGAGAGGGGTGGGGGAGGGGGTATTGGGGGAGAGGGGGGAGGTAATGGTGGAGGGGGTGGGGTTAATGGGTAAACTCAGAAAAAAAATGATAACCAACATCGATTCCGGTCAGGAAGATCATGCTTATCACAACTAATGGAACACTATAACAATATTATTGATGCACTCGAAACAATGAAAACTATGATTTGGCGGGCCATAAAACTATAGAAATGAACGCAGTCATGAAAATCTTAGGCTTCAAATCCGAGCTCATTGTATTAAGATTTGTGGAGCTTTAGATTTTCATGGCTGCGTTCTTTTCTGTAGTTTTATTGAATGAATAATTGGTTTGCCTGTAATTGGAAGGCCGCAGGCACCCAATTACTGAGGCCCAAGGTGAGAGGAATAGGAATGATATCCAGATAAAGGGCTACTGATGTTCAAGGGCCCCCAATTACTGTCGGTTCAGTTATTTGGTCAATAAAACTATAGAAATGAACGCAGTCATGAAAATCTTAGGCTTCAAATCCGAGCTCATTGCATTAAGATTTGTGAAGCTTTAGATTTTCATGGCTGCTTTCTTTTCTGTAGTTTTATTGAATGAATAATTGGTTTGCCAGTAACTGGAAGGCTGCAGGCACCGCAATTACTGAGGCTCTAGGTGAGAGGAATAGGAATGATATCCAGATAAAGGGCTACTGATGTTCAAAATAAAATACGCCGTAGGCCCACAATTCAGCCGAAGCACCGCAGATCTAGCAAAATCGGCGCGTAGCGCCGACCTTTTGCTAGTAGCTTTCTAGTTCAAATATTCTTACCAAGAAACTGCATTAAATGAAAAAGTATGACATATTAAATCTAATATGTACAGCAAATGACAATTACACTAAATCTTTGGGAGAAAGTTCACAAATCGTGACAAATGTTACTAAATTCATTATCAGTACTCAAAATACATCAGTGATGTTGTAAGTAATTTAGTTAATACCTCTCTTATTACAAAAAGTTTAAGGTGTTTCAACTCTTTTTGTCATAGCTGTAGAATTACTTTTTTGTTGATAAAAACAAATTACATTTGCTTTGAGTTATTTCGCGCCGCTGTAGGAATTTTACTTACCTTTTACCAATATGTTCTTTGGAATCTGTTCCTTTTACCTTCAGTCAAAAACTGAACGAGGAATTCCTCAGAAACCATTTAGAACAGGGAATGTTTGTTCCAAAAGCCTTCACACTGTCAGCGGAATTCGAGAAAAGATGTCAGTTTGGAAAAAGGAATTTCGAGAAAAATGCAAATTGCGAACATCGTATAAAGAGACATCCGACATCCCTGTTTCTTCACACGGACAAGGGCGGTCATAAATCCTCTTGTCATCTTTAATTTTACCCTTATCTCCCTTTATCTGTATCGAATATATCCATAATAGTGCTTAACACCCGGGATGGGAATTCCTCGGATCCCGGGAAATGAAATTTAAAGTTCCCAGGAAGAACGGGAAATTATGGAAGTTGATAAAAAACGTCATAAATGATAAATATAATGCAGAAACTGTGGCATTTTCCTGATATTTTAAGGCGTTTTTAAACGTTTTTGAGTGTCTAACTTTGTCGCTTTAAAACGTTTTAAGCAGTGTACTTCCCGGTTTTCGAAATAATTATTGGATTAGGGTGAAATTTTAACATGTTGTAGAATACAAATACAAAGGAATACAAGGACACCAAACAGCAACAGACTGGCTGGTCCCTACGAGGCTGTCTGTTTAAGAAGGAAGGCAAAAAATAGTGAGAAAATTTAAAAACAAGTGAAACTTTTAAAGCAAAGCGGAGAAAAGAGGTTGAGAGGTTGGAAAGAAATTTGAAGATAAAGTGAAAATTTTAAAATACGGAGGAGGGAATCCAAGTTAAGATTCTGCATTATTTCTACCCGTTAACAAATGCTTCCAACTGGGGTTCAAGGCAAGATAAGCAGCTACTTTCTTTTTAAAGAATTCGATCGAATTACTTTGAACTACGCTGGCTGGCAATCCATTCCACAGATTAACTATACGATTGAAGAAAAAATATTTAGCTTCATTAGAATTAAAATGTTTACCACTAATTTGAAACCATTACCGCAAGTTCTATCTGCATTCCTGAAGGTGAAATATTTTTTCGCGTCAATATTATCAAAACCTTTAATCATTTTAAAAACCTGGATTAAATCTCGAATTCCTCTTTTTACGAGTGAGAATAAATTTAATGTTTCTAAACGGGCAGCGTATGATTTGTTTCTTAGTCTAGGAATCATCTTAGTAGCGCGTCACTGCACTCTCTCCATTCTGTATGTCCTGTGGTAAAAATAGGGACCAGAATTGAACGCAGTATTGCAGGTGAGGACGTACTAAGGAATTATATAATGTTAGCATTGTTTTTTCTGACTTAAATCCAAACGATCTTCCAATAAATCTTAGATTCTATTTGCTTTTCTGACCGTTTTGATACATTGTTTACTCGGTTTAAGAGTGTTGGCAACAATAATACCTAAATCTTTCTCTTCCATAACCCTCGTTAGTGTATTGTCGCGCATAAAATACTTTTCTTTAACATTGTTTCTACCGATATGCAACGTTTTACATTGTTCATTACATTGCTCATTACAGTGTTTTACATCAATTAAAATTCATTTGCCAAATTTCCGCCTTGCACATCTTATATTTCTGGGTGCTAACCCAGGTTGCCACATTAGCATACAGTAGAGTGGTTCTAGCTAAATATATAAATTAGCATCTGCGGTCATATTTTCATTAACTACAAACTTGTGTATCAGGGAACAGGAATTTTAAGAATAAGAAAAAATAATAATAATAATATATTATTATTATTATTATTATTTATCATTATTATTATTATTATTATTTATTATTATCAATCATTATTATTATTAATAAGTGTATAATGAACCCGTTGAGCTCAGTATGAACTTTGTTTTCCTAAGCTGCTCAAAAAAATGCGTCCTGCAAAACGGCAAATCTTTTTTGTGTACATAATAACAAACCTTAAAAAGAACAGGATAAGAATAACACAAAAAACTTTCGGCGTTAAAAACTCAAAGTTAAAAGAACAAAAATATATTTATATGGATTATTGTTCTGTCAATAGACTTTTTTAATTTTTCATTTCACCTCATTTCATCTCATTTATATCATATATACTTATAGAGTAACAAAATTTTAACCAAAATAGAGTAAAAAAAACGTATTAAAAATCTCCTGAAATTACTCCTCTACCATACTTTACAAACTACTTCGTTTAATGAGAAACACAAGACGTAACAACAGTTACTGAGATTAACCTCACTGTAAGAATAAATTAACAGTTAATTAAATTTTAAATCCCACCCAGAAGGCATCATCATTAGGTCACAGATCTAAATGAAGGATAAGTGAGATAAACGAAGGATATAAATGAAATACTTTCAGAAATAAAGGAAGATGTATATTAACATACTTGAAAATCTTGTTCACAATCTATTTTTAGAATAATATTTTTCATCGAACTGAGTTCGAGGACGAGCGTCCTTGGTTAACTCAGTGGATAACACCGTTTTTCTCTAATAAAAATCATTCAGGAAGTCCAAAAACTGGCATAATGCTCACGCCAGACGAACTTGGCCCAGTGCATTAAACTCCAGATTATTATTACTAGCACCATCGGGAGTCAAATACCCAACCTCAGTGTCTTCACTTCCTTTACTGGAAAAAGGTGTTACCCACTGAGTTACGAACGCTGGCGGTTTTCCCTATAAACTAAGTAAAGACACTAAGGTCTGGGATTCAACTCTCGATGGTACTGGTTAATAATAAATAACCTAAGAATTAAAGATGTGCCTCTTTCTGGCCATCCTCATTGATTATTATCATTATTGTCGACTTCGTTGGAGGAGTGGAGGGTGGAGGGTTCCAATTCGATCACCATGCAATGTGTTTAATTTGCATAATTCCTGGGCTTACAGACACACTTTGTGTGTAAATCTTAATTTTATGCTAAAAATTCTCTAAACAAATAACGTTCTTTATATCAAAAAATATCTTCACTACAAACAAACTAAAAGTCTCTCTCTCTCTCTCTCTCTCCTCTCTCTCTCTCTCTCTCTCCTCTCTCTCTCTCTCTCTCTCTCTCAACGACAAAAATATACGAAGGAAAACTTAAATTTAATCTGTGACACTTGGGGAAGTTTTCAGTGAAAAAATGAATTTTTATTGAAAGGTTTATAAATAAATTTTTATTTTTAAATTGAAATTATTTTATCAGATTTTATTTTGAATGAATTTTTGGGACAAAATTTTCAAAATTATGTCCACGAAACTTTTACATTTTTTTTAATATTTTGAAGTAAAGAAGTTTTTATGAATTACGCTTCAAAATTATGTAAAGAATAAGTTATCAGGAACATATATTATAATAGGAAATCATGCGTAAGCTACTATTACAGTATATATTTTCAACAATATACTTCATCCTTTAACTGGGCGAATTTATAAAAGAAAATTACGATACTTCAAATACAGCATATATATATATATATATATATATATATATATAGATATATAGATATATATATATATATATATATAAGCTATGGATCGGTTTCTAGTTCTAGAAAACCTGAGTTTACACACGAAGCTGAAGACTGAAGGGAATGTATAAAACATTTATTCCGACAGGACGTTTCGAATCTCAATTGGATTCTTATTCAGCAAATCTATAAAACATAAGCAAATACACAAAAAGTAAAACAATTATAATGTTATAATAATGTTTCAGACCAGCAAAGACCCTAGGATCCACTCGTGGCTAGTCTATTTAACCGTGTTTGTAATTGTTATAAAAGTAAGACGAAATTATAAAACAAATGTCACAGACGGAACTGAGCTCATCGTTTGGTACAAGAAATAAAACTAAAATACCTAAAATTTACTCTACGTAGAGAATGGAAAAAGTTGGTTGGTTAAGTAATATGGGGGCCAAAGGAGAGGGGTCGGGGATGCCAATGCTAGTGCAAGTGATGGGAAAGGAGTGAGGGGAAGATGGGAAGAAGGGAAAAATACAAAATTTTAATTTCTCAAAGGGTGGGGATAGGGGATGATAAGGGGAAGCGTGATAAGATAAGGGGATGGGGGCCTAACAAAAATCTAAAACAAAAGGTGTGTGTGTGCGTGTGTGTGTGTGCGTGTGTGTGTGTGTGTGTGTGTGTGTGTGTTGTGTGTGTATTTGATGTTATACTACGAACTTTAGCAGCCACCATCCAATTTTATCTTAGAAATAACTGATAATATAGAGTATAATGACCTAACCAAACCTAACCTAATGTGAGGTGTACCAGTTGAATATAAAATTATTAACCTAAACCAACCAAGCCTAAACTAGAAACTAAATTAATAAAAAATAAAATAACCTAACCTATTCTTACACATCCTCTTCTACACTGCGTTCGCACTTATTAAGCAGATTACATTTTCTAGAATGTTTTCAAAAGTTTTTCCCCGATTTCAATGAAATTTGTAGCAAATAATCACTATATATAGCAGCATTGATGGTATTCATTTCGATAAAATATTTTAATAATTAAAATAATTATCTAATTTTATTGAAAAAGATGTAAATATTGTGTTCCGAATTATTAAGCAAGTATTCTATTTACGGATCTAAATGGTGAAAATGGGTAAGAAGAAGGATTTAACACTAACTCAGAAAAGAAAAATAGTCAAGTTACTCGCTGAAAATATAAAATCTATTGAAATTGCGAAGCAGTTTGGCAGAGCTTATCGAACTGTAAACAAGTTTGTAGCGGAGGGTACCAAACTGAGGCAGCGAAGTGATAAAGGAGCTATAAGAAAAGTGACAAGGCGGCAGATATCTGTAATCAAGCGCAAACTGCAACGCATCCATTGTCCTTAAGTAAAGAGGTTTTTGAGCAGCCAGGCATACATAATGTACCAAGAACATCTCGCTGTGGAATCCTCCAAACAATTGGCAAGACGTGTAAACCTACGATTCAGTCACCATTAACACCCAGGTACAAGAAGCAGCGTGTTCAATGGGAGCGTCAGTACGTGAAAACAGATTTTAATACTGTATTGTTAACCGATGAATGAAGAGCAACCCTTGAGGGATCTGATGGTTGGTCAAGAAGATGGATTGCTAAGGGTCAATCTCTACCATGGAATGAGGTTTTCTTTTAGAAAGTTTGTGTAAGACTGAGCATTCATTTTTACACTATCAGGCACTCTGTATGGGACAGCTACTTCATTGCCTATCAATCCTGCCCAAAACATGACACTACCTCCACCCTGTTGGCGTCTTAATCTCGAAGGTAGAAATTGGCTCTCAGCAATCCATCTTCTTGACCAACCATCAGATCCCTCAAGGGTTGCTTTTCATTCACCGGTGAACAATACAGTATTAAAATCTGTTTTCACGTACTGACGCGCCCATTGAACACGCTGCTTCTTGTACCTGGGTGTTAATGGTGACTGAATCGTAGGTTTACACGTCTTGCCAATTGTTTGGAGAATTCCACATCGAGATGTTCTTGGTACATTATGTATGCCAGCCTGCTCAAAAACCTCTTTACTTGAGGACAATGGATGCTTTGCAATTTGCGCTTGATTACAGATATCTGCCGCCTTGTCACTTTTCTTATAGCTCCTTTATCACTTCGCTGCCTCAGTTTGGTACCCT